>OZ007569.1:53634406-53681906 GCA_963931925.1 Onchidella celtica | reverse complement strand
ATCGCCAACCTGTCAGAATAAAAAATAATAAAATACAAGATTTTCGCTGAGCATTGACTTCAACGGAAATCAAATCCATAGAGTGGCCACGATCCAATATTTCATTAGTGTCCCTGGATTTTATGTGTAGAAAACCCCCTAAGTTTGCTAACGACTACAGCTTAAATTTCCTGTCATGATAAGCCATAGTTTGTGTCATGACAGTCCAAATGTAGACAGCTGTTTCTGAGAAATTTGACACCACAAACACCAAGTGAAATGTTAATTCGGTAGATAGCAGGCAAGTGTTGCATTGTTCAAGAAACGATAAAATACCGACACAAGTTTTGATCTCTTTGTATGAATTGCATTAATTAGATGGCCTGATGCAGTTTGAATTCCCCTTTTAATTATTTTGTGCAGTAGCCAATCTCAAATAGAAGGAAGGATTTTGCTGACTACAGTTTCCTCATAAATTGTGCTTCAGCAAAAGACCCCCTGTGCTCAGTTATCTTAAAAGTGCATTTATTATGTGTGTAGAGGATTTTTTTGCTTGCTAGCACTGGATCAGAACTGGATATATGTCGGCTCAAGCCTACAGGTTCAGTTACGGACTTGGTTCGGCATGACTTTTTAAAATTATTATTTTAAGTAACATGTAGAGCTATGTTGATCTGGCACCCCTGCAATGCACTATCAGTTGAGACATAGACCTGATCAATTCCAAAACAGAAATACTCAAATACCCCCTTTTGTCCTCTTAATCAATTCATTTTTATTTCGAAATCATAGAAATTAAATGTGTTTAGATCTCATTTATTCTGCCTTTCTTTAAGTTTTTGTTTTCTAAATTACCAAGTTGTTTTTGTTTTTTAAAATTAAATTAATCAAGGTGGACAGGACTCATTTTTATGTCTTGATCTTTTAGATCTTCAGAACGTAGATAATAACAACAACATAAAAAAGCATACATTTAATTTCTTCTGGCCTAGGTCTACAACTTTCTCTAGTTCTGACCTAAAGGTACGATTTAAAATTGTTTCCTCTTCTTCTGTCACATGCCGAAAGTACAAGCAGCTTTTCTTTTTTTTTTTTGTCTAAGATGTTTCCCCAGTGTGTAGACAAAGTTGTATCGTTTGTGTGCTAAAGAACCAGATCCGTACTTGGACATGCTGACCATTCGAAAGTAGATGTGGTAATGATAATGAATTGCAGCGATTTTATGATTGGCCCTTTTATTTGACGTTCAGTCGTTGAACCGTGTGTCAACCAAATTTTTATTTTATATTTCGTATGAAATCAGGACCTTTGGTCTCTAAGTTTTGTTTTGGGTTCACAGTCATTTTGCGTTTCCTCCTATCCATGACTTTTGATATATTTCAGTGTATTAGAGATCAGGCCACGTCTTTGAGAGTTTGTTGTTGTTGTTGTTGTTGTTTTTTAGTTCAGGCTGCAGGTATTTTTTTGTTTTTTTTGTTTTGTTCTGTTCATTCTGATCTCGATCATGTGTCAGTATTTATTATGCATGTGAGCTGTGCTGCTTGATTGTATGATGTTCCTATGGCTAATATTATTAATTTGAGATAATAAAAATTGCTTATTTAAGCTCATTCCTCATCACTTTATTTATTTATTTTGTGTGTGTGTGATGTTTGAGTTTAGATCTTGCTCGTTTTGTTCAATACGAGACATGGATCAGGAAGAAAGACAGGCAAACACACGGACAGGAAGGAAATGTGATACGTTTCTGAATAGTTATCATTTCTCCGCCAAGATCTAAGTATCATGATAAACAATATGTAATTTTTATCAATGTTTTATCTGTAGGTGTCCCCATGTTAACTATCAGAATAGCAGGGACAAACAAGGAAAATGGTGGGTGGAAAAAATGAATTGGTTGAAAAGTGTAGTTTCCTGGAAAGTTATTTTGGCCTTTAGCATTATGAGTTGGGAGGAATGAAAGATAGAGGTACCGACTGAAGCAGTTTTTACTGGCATTACACTCGATCTTTACTCATTCTGTTTCATTGTTAGGACTGGGTAGTGAAACATAATTATCTTGGTCTGTGGATTTTTAAATTGAAGTTAGAAATTATAGCAGCTGAGAATCGCGCAAAATTGCAGACAGGTAAAGATTTTTAAAAAAAACAACTGATGTGATGTATTCAGGCACGTGGACAATTCTAATACATTCTATTGTGATCGTCTGGAAAGGGAATCTCTACCACACGAACCGTGCGATAATGATCATCATCGTGGTCATCAAAATCATTATCATCAACATTTTCACCGCCGACGGACGGGGACACTCCCTGCCTGAAACCTGCAATAATGGCTCATTAGTTTGTTGAAATAAATTAGTACGATTACGCTCAGGCCGGGATAGCGCGAAGTGTCTGCCAGTTGCTCGATTAAGGGGTCACAACTGCATAAATGCTCGGACTGTAAGTATTTAGGTTGTCATTGTTGTTCCCCATAGGTCGCGAACTGCTTGAACAGAAATAAAATACAAAAAAACAATGATGATTATAGAATATTTGTACTCTAAAGTAGATAAAATATAGAGATAAAAAGTAAATAAATAAATCCATAAGTAGATTAATTTAATTAATTAATTAGTAATTAGTTTTCACCTCACATCTTATTATTAGGAATTTTTAAATGGAAAATGATCCGAGAAGGCCACAGAAATGCTGTGCCCAGGAAAATCATTTCAGCTAGAGGCATAGCTTGACAGCATAATTATAATTATACTATATCACGACGCTATTCCTTGCACGGTAAAAGTTTATTTTCGAGTTGGACCATAGGCGTTTCAATTTGACTTTGAGTTTGCAGAAACCACGACGACACGATAAGGGTCACATTGTGCCAGAAAAGAAAAAAAAAAAGCAAGACGATAGACAAAATACAACAGATTAACATATCAAGAGGAGACCCCACCAGAAGAGCCCGTGGAGGCGAAACGTGTATACATAAAAACTAAACACAAAATACAAGCAGGCCTATTAATATATTCTTTTTTTATTTTAATTTTGGCACCATTTGTAATGTTGCCACTGTAAATGTTGTCATTGCTATTTTTGGTATCGTGATTTCAAGTTCTGTTTATCTGCTGCGTCTGAACGTGTTTTTGTTGTCTATAACATTTAGCAGGCGTTATGCACATCATTCTGTGGGGTCTGTGTTCTGACTTTCGTGCGTATGTCCACGTAGATCCGGGTTCACTACGCAGACCTGGATCATGTCCACTGGTCACATTTACATAGAGTGCAGCCGGTTGCGCCATCCCTTTGGTATCCCATCAAACCACAGTCCAGGTTGCATACAAATGCTGGGCAAGAGGTGGTTGGGATTGGAGCCATTGTGGTCGTAGTTCTCGACACTATCGGCACTGTAGCACTAGGAGTAGCAGGGTACTGACAGATGTACGATTTCTCATAGTTGCAGTTCATTTTCGCAATGGTAGTCGTGCCAGTCACCGTTCGTTGTAGGGTCCATAGTCACGCAGTCTTCGAAACTATTTTGTTGTTCTATACCATTCGGCCAGTTGGTATAAACCAAACTTGTACCGTCCACCCACTTGTACACGCCTTCTTTATCCATATCGTTCAGACCAATCCGGACTCGTTTCTGGAAATTGTACTGATCTTGTAGCTGTTCTACCAGAAAGTCAGAGATATCTTGGGACTTGACTAAAGCTAAATGTCCACCTTTGCTTCTGCAGTTTTTCTCAGCATCCTCAAACTCCCTCTCTCGGTAGACAACAAACTCGCAACAGTAACCATTGTAGACTGGTAGATATTCGTCTCTAGGCACATTCGGTGGACAGTCGTTGATGGTGAGTCCCGCAACTGCAAGTGTTATTAACAACAAACAGATTTGATTATAACGTAAATTCATGTTAGTGAAATAAGCTGAAATAGGTATAGAATGACAAAGGGGGGGGGGGGGAGGCGTACGGTGTATGGCCACCTGAGGAAAGTGATTTACACTAGGCCTACTCGATAGCAACTTTTCTTCAGAGAGATGAGGCGTGCCAGAACTTTTTCCCTGCATTGCCGTCTGGCAATGTATAATAATATATGGACTTTCTCGAACACCAAACATCGAGCTTTCTTATTTATCTGGCAACAAGGTCAACTTACAAGAGAGAGATGCCAAGTTGTTTTCCTGCAAAATTATCTTGGATACGACCACGTTTGCATTTATTTCATAAAAGCCACGCAAACAACACATAAATATTCTCTAACACACCTTTAAAAAATGAACATATTTTTTTAACACCTTGGAGGTTCGTGATAATGATACATGTAATATACAAACAGAATTACCACACAAGAATGATAAAGATGATAAAAATCAAGACAATAACTATAACCCAATGATAGTTTCCACCCCTCCCCAAGTCGCCCTCCACTGGTGTTTTCAGTATTCTCACTGTACAGAAGGAAGATAGCTTCAGTATGAGATTAATGAATTCCATTCCTAAAGCTGCCCTGAAACAATTTGTATATTATATCTAATTTCTATACACGTGACAAATGATGTTGTTGATGCCCATACTGATACTAAAAGCTATAGCTATGCTAGTAAAAATTAACAAAAGGCAGTTGCCATAAAGAAATCTACTTTCACACTAACCTGTGCCAACAAGGACCATAAAGCAGATTAATAAACGCATGTCTGGAAAGGAAACACTTCCAGAAAAGACGATAAACAGTCGACGAGATGTGGGCACACAATCTGTTGACAGGTCAGTTCAGATACAGCTCCGACGGTCCTGTTAAGGAATTATAAAGTCCAGGCCATTGTCCCATGGGCAGGGATGTACCAACATTACGTCGGCTGTGAAATCACCATTTCGGTGCGAAGGCGTTTGCGGTCAACATAAAGTGGGTTTACAGACAAGCAAATCATAAGCGTACGGCTAAAACAATTCAGAAGTTACCTTATAGACATGCAAACCCATCAGCGATTCGGACGAAACAAACGTGAGTAACAGAAAGGCATATAAGGAACAAGTTAGATACATGTGTACAATCACTGGGTTTTGAGTATTAGCAAATTATACAAATTTAAAAAGTTGTGTCTAAAATTCCTGTTAATTCTTACAAAACACTAAGTTTCAAGTTTTGAATTCAAGTGTAAAGATGTGCCGTATGTCAGGATTTGAAAATAAAAAGAAGAAAAAAAAAAACTCACACGTTAATTCACTATCTCCACTCCTTGTCGCCTAGGACAATTTATATATTTATTATAATATACAGCAAAATGTACCTTGAGTGACAAATGCCAGCAACAACCATTATTCTTCAATTTCCCCACCCCCCGACTTTTCCTAATCTCTTTCTATCGCATATTAATTATACAAGGAAATATCACTAAGGTCTACATTCATATTCACACACAGAAGAATTAGTTCTCAGACCGCACCAGGAGAAATCACAGAGTAACATTATTGTACTCGTTAAGTACTTTATGGCAAAATATTCCAAACAAATATAACTCTCTCTCGTGCGTCGATGAGAGAAAATTTATGAGTTTAAACAATGCTTGGTCTGACAACTAGCCGGGACGGTAACAACTGTTCCTTTATATTCTTAGTGTTTTCATAAAATAGTGTCACATGAAATTCATCTTCCAGTTCATTACAAGTCTCACATAACTTCAAATCATACTCCAGTTTAGGCCTCTGCCACTTTCCCCTCTCTACCGTAAAGTTGTAAGAGCCCAAGATTATATTTGCTGTGACTACCCATAAGTGCTTTCGCTTTACTCCATGTAAATCGTTTCCTGGGTAAAACTCAACGGCTGGATGCCTGTATTACCCTATTTTCTCTTTTAAACACTTTATATCACTGTGGCACGTTTGCTGAAAACTGTCAAGTAGGCCCATGTATTCCTCCACCCTTTCAGGCATTTAAATATCATCCGACACTGTTGCTTTGAAACATGTCCAATCTGCTGCTCTATAAACGTGGTCTTGAATTACGTAACTCACAATAGTGGTTATTTTGGACATCCTGCAATGCTGAAGGCCAGTTTCAGTGGTACATCACACAAAGCCAGAGCACGACTGCACTACCAAGACACAGGATGAGAAAGGAACACTTGCATTGTAATGAACTGTAACTTGACATGGCCAAAAAGTGAAACGATCTGAGACATTAGTCTAAACTGTGACAACATAAACGTTACTAAATGAACAAATAAAGGAATGGAAAATGATAATCGAAAGCTGGGGGGGGGGGGGGGGAGCGCGGAATAAGAGTGGGAAAACTGGAACTGCGTGAGGACAAAACATGGCATTTATTATTCTAAGTGATTTTCACATTACGAAATAACGCAACAGAACATGTCATGAAAAGAAACAGACACTGGGCACAAACGATAACAGTCTGACATGAAGGGCGATGTAGACCAAAAAACCATGAAGCTTTTCAAAATGTGCCTGGACGTACTCAAAAGACCAAGGAGAAGAAGGAATAATAGGGAATGTATATGTGTGGAGACAACACAATTGACGGCCAGTGGCATCATGAAATTGAGCGCTGGTACCCCCATCTCCCCCAATCACCCCCCCCCCCTTCCTCCCTGCTCTCCCAGTAGTTTCCATCATCTGTGCAGATCTTTGCCAGCGAACCAACAAACAAAACATAAATGAGCTTTCCTGTATTAACAAAAAGGAAATTTCACATAGGGAAGGTTTCCCTTTAAGGTACAGAATATCGATAATGCCATCGTTATATCAGTTCCAGCCAGAAGTACTCAAATCAGTTTTAGATGATCATTAAGCTTTAGGTATGAATTAGCGAGGATGAAGTATTAAGACTTCGTGGTGTATCAAATAATCTTATTTATATTAAATATGAAAGTATAGGCCATATTTCTAACTTCATACTTTGATTTTCCGTCAGTATGTGAAAGATTTTGCTTTTTTGCATCTGTCTAATTTCTTCTTTACAATTACAGTCATTATGAAGTATTTCATTCCTCGTTCCAACTTTTCAAAATGGGTGTCCAACCCATCTCCTCAGAGTAGTTTTAGGAAACAGTTCAAGCGTTTTTCCGCTGTCTCACACGGTAAAATCAAAGCTGCGTTCCTCTTAGATGCAGCACCTTCTACTTACAGGTAATAACTTCACATTTCAGGACACTTTTACCTACATATAAGGAGTAAAACGCCAATGGAATGTGTGGGAGTTACAGTGTGTGGGATTTCGAATGGGGGTTTTACAGTCTGTAACAGAAAAGCTTGAGAGCAAGCCTTTTTCTTTACAGGAATAAGTGAGCTAAGGGTGACAACTGCTACAAATATTTGTATTTTCTAAGTTGATTATCTTTGCCTCCCCTGTGGAACCAAAACTGGCAGCGCAACAACTTGGGAAAGTATGCTCTATCATTATAATGGACATCAAATGGCTGAAAATTCCCAAGACTGATAAGGGGGTGAAAAACACCGGTCTTGTCTCTAATTCATGTAAAAGAGACTGTGAATTTAAAAAAAATAAATTTTCCACCCTATGGGCGATTGAATCACAGATAAGAGAATGGTGACATTCGTCCTGTTACTATGCGAGAGCTTGTATTGTCTGAAAAGAAAGATTTAAGTCTCTGCGTTGAAATATTGAAAGTGTCCATTAATTGGAGACAGGGGTTGGGTTTCGTAAATAAATAGGGATCAGTTTGGGCAGTCTAAAAAAAAAAAAAAATGAACAAAACACGATGTAGACAAGTAGCACTGGCAACGAAGGACGACTAGAAATTTAGCGTTTTGTCCTCTAATTAACCATACTTGTCAAAAACAGTTGCATGTTCATTGTCAGCTGACGCAGGCTGCAAAAAAGCTTGTGATGCTTGGAAACAGTACAGAGGAGGCAACCGTTTTCATGTTTATTTAGCTGGCATTCTCTACAGTGGTAGTTTGGTCTTTGTCTTGTTATTTGGGTGCTCAGTTCATAAAAGACATTTGTTCTAAGATAATATAATTTACGTGTAGCATTTGCACAATCTCACAGCTAATAAACGTTTACTCATAACACCGAAAAACAATAGTTTGCCAGGTCAGAGACAGGTTTCTAAAAAATGTAAACAGCAATAGATTCAGATCATGAGAGCTCTTTGTAGGCGATTCAGCCCGACCCTTTCTAAAGTAAAACTTTCAATTTTTATATATTTCTTGCTGACAATCGGCACTGGGGCGCTGTGGTATGGAATTCACCCCACGATCAGAAAATGTACCAGCTTTCATTTGAATCTTATTTTTTCTTCTATTTATGACTCAGATTCCACTAATGGCGAAAAAAGTTCAAGGATATCATGTTGTGTAATTTCACTAAACAATTTAAGAAGATTCAAAAACTGAAAAATATTGTTGCGGGTGTCAAAACAAGTTTATTGTTATTGTTATTGTTATTGTTATTGTTATTGTTATTGTTATTGTTATTGTTATTGTTATTGTTATTGTTATTGTTATTGTTATTGTTATTGTTATTGTAATTGCATTCATGTCATTTTTTGTTTTGTTTTCACTATTTTCACTGTTGCTAATAAGTGTATCCACTTGTACGTGTAGGTGCTTACGGATTACACTCACAGATGAAGCAACCTGTCCTTCTGTCACGGGCATAGCCAGCCATACCACAGTCTTTGTCGCAAATAAATGGTGAACATAGGGTTTTGGTCGTTGCGCTTGTTGAGCTTGTTTTCCGAGTTGTTTTTGCTGTCGTGGTTACTCTGTTTGTGGTAGTTGGTTTCATTGTCGTGGTTGATGTTGTAGACGGAATTCTGGCCGTATACTGACAAATGTACGGTTTTTCGTAATTGATGATACCAAATAATTCGTTTTCGCAGTGATAGTCGTGCCAGTCACCATTAGTTGTCGGATCCATCGCCACACAATCCTCTAGAGAATGATCAGGTGCGCTTCCTGATTCCCAGTTACTGTACTGTAAAGGTGTCTTGTCCACCCAGGTGTAGATGCCTTCGGTGACCATATCGTGAAGTCCAATCCAAACTCTCTCCCGGAAACGGAAAGTGTGCAGCAGTTTGTCTACCAGGAAGTCTGAGATGTCTTGTGACTTCACCATGACTAAATGTCCACCTTTGCTTCTGCAGTTCTGTTCCGCATCCTCAAACTCCCTTTCTCGGTAAAGAACAAACTCAAAGCAGTGACCATTATAGATGTGTAGATACCCGTCCCTTGCTACACCTACTGGGCAGTCGTCGACCGTCTGACTGGCAACTGAAACATGTAGACAGAAACACTGGTGCATGGTCGTACTGATTTTCTTGAATTATGGTTGTCAAATAAAGAAGATGACTACACCAAAGTAACTTGCATTTTAGAAATTGAACAACCCTTCTTTTTTTTTTTGCATCTTTCTCTTGAGCTACCGATGTACTGCTCTTTCCCTGGAAGTGCGTTTAAAGTTTCCTCACCATGATTGGGCCAGTCTCATTAATTCACAACATAGAAATAAAATGTGAAATCTACCTGTCATTCTCAGTGCTGTTGTTTCATTACGTAGTACAGAGATCTGATACTGACCTGCGCCAACAAGAACGAAGATTCTAAAGATCACCGACCACATTTTATCTGGGAAGTACACGTCTATGCACAGTTAGTCAGCAAAACTAGAACAACATGCTGCTTGCACGGTGTCCCCTCTGACGGCAAATCTGATCCACACAGACATTGTACGACCAGTGACTTAAAAGACGTGCGCGTGCACACGCACACACATATGGGCACACCCATACAGATACCAAAAAATGGCATGATGTTTTGATCAACAATTTGTGGGAAATAACATCTTGAGACCATCGGTATTGGACAGAAGTGTTTTTTCTGTCATGACATTCGGCAGTCTAAATGTCAACTGCGATAGCAAAAACAGCCAAAGATATCGGAAACCTGCATTTTTTAAACCCTTTTCCCGAATGTTAGCAAACCTTTACTGCAATGCCTGCGGACACACAACCGGACCTGGTTTATTCCCCCAGCAGTATTTCTCAAGGTAGGCCATGGCAATATTTTGGTAGGGCGTGGGATTTCAGAACGGGGAGTGGGGATTTCTCATAGAAATCTTAATGTCATCTATATTAATAAAAGTGAAACCTTACGACAATTGCAGCGCGCCTTTCGCTACTCCTCTGTTAATGCTGATTCGGTGGCCCTCAGATTTTATACAGCGCTTAGTATAGATTTTCGCTACTCCTCTGTTAATGCTGATTCGGTGGCCCTCAGATTTTATACAGCGCTTAGTATCTATAGACTGTCGTCGTGTCCCCGGCACAAAAAATACCAAAAAAATTAATAACTCGCAGAACGTTTGTATTAGTTGCTAGGTTGCGACACATTGGCGTTCGGTCTATTTTTTCGGCAAATTAATGTAATTGAGATTGGTTCCGGTTTTGACTGTATCACACTCACAAAACAACTTCCGGTTAGGACTGGTTTGAATGATGAGATTGAGTTCTAAGACTATCAAGTATGAAACTTTGTGTGTTCTCAATGTGCCTCGACTAGGAAAAAGAAAGGGTCTGGAATTGGGAGATTGACGCTGCAGGGCCAAAAGTACAGGTTTGTGTTTTCAATATGCCTAGGAAAATATTATAATATTTCTTTTCCATTAACACATGACGTTATCACTTCCTGCGATGTGTTCACTAACAAAACAAACTAACCCGTGCGCAAATCATAGCCATTATGCTGGCGGGACACGCAGGACGTCAACGCGCAAAAGGAAAGCAGTTTGGCGTATCTAAAAACAAACAAACAAAAATATAATAAAGCTAAAGGAACAGGCAAAATGAAGCAGATCCATAATAATCACCCAGAACTGAAACTAATAAATCGATTTATCCCGGGCAGGGCCGGGAACTCAGCTAGTAGTATATAAAACTGTTGTTTGTTTATATCGTGTTGGTGGTTTCGTTGTTTGGATTAAAACTTCTTTTAAATGTATACATACTGAATATATACATATTTTTAAATCATTTTGGACATATTGTAGACTACTTTTGTCCTATCATGGTGGGGTGCATTTTTTAAATTGAAATTTAAAATGGGGCTTGGGACAAAAAAGAGAGAGAAACACTGCCCTAAATGGACGTTTTTATTTATTATATTATTGATATTACTTAACTTTTTTTCCCACATGCCCTCGTTTCCACTTGTCTGTTTGTGTTTCGGACATCCTCCTTACCGTGTACACCTCAATGAAGAGAAAAAGGAGTCGTTGTTTGGAAAGTGTCACTACTTAGAGGTAGCTCTAATTAGGCGAAAAGTAGCAGTTTTGTTAGTGCGAGGAGTTATGGCCGGGGTGACCTCCAGTCCGAATGTCATCAAGCCTAGAGTTAAAGGAAAAAAAACTTTAGCAATGTGCCCATAGATGTATGGCGTTCAATTTACTGGACACCAGTAATGGATATAAATATCTCGATGCTCCATCCGCCCATCGGATAGTCGAAGACAATTAAATAAAAGCAACGTTTTGTTTCAGTATGTCTAGAGGTAGAATGCGCATGGCATCACAGAGTGTTTTTGTTTTGATCTTCCTGCACTAAAGAGGGCCAGTGGATCAGCTGATTAGTGTAACTTCGAGATAATTATGTCTAAGCAGATAAAATGCCTGCTAGTTGCATTATAGTTGATTGTTATGGCGTGGGTGGAAAGCTAGTCAGATCCCCTACCATCCCTGTAAACAAGGGAACGGAAGTGAAAGAATTGACCGAACGTCTCCCATTGAACCTGATTGTACAACCGTGCCATTGTTTACTGTAGCGGGCCTACTTTCAGCTCGCCGCCGGTTGGTTTGCGACGCCTCCCGTGCTCGCAATGCAAATCAGCCAACGAATCAAAATCAATGCCACAATCGGCATGGTGATGCGTGGGTCCTTACACTAAAGATGGCGGGTATGCCCATTCTACCTATACATACTGAAATTCAAAAACCTGTGTGAGATGAGAGAGTTAAGAGAACTAAAGGTGGTGTTTTTTGTCACAAAGCGCAGGTGCAGGCAATGATACTGCAAATGCGGTTTGCAACCTTGGGATGTTCCGGCCTATGAGGGACAACAACACACCAATGGAAACAAGTGCTTTACAGTTATACACACAATAAATTTATTGGGACACGTGGGATGGGGGCTTAATTAATGTTAGTAAAATAGTCTAAATAACGTGACAGAAAGGATGGACAAATATTTCATACAGATATAATGACAATGATCAAAAGATAATGCGTTTGACAACCGCTAAGCTAATTACCCTGAAAGAAAAGGTTTCTGACTAATGTAATGGAATGACAATAAAATGGATTATAATATGCTACACTAAAACACAGATAAAAAGGTAGATGTTTATCTCACCGACTCTGCACTTAATGAACGTTTCACACAGGATATATCCACACTCTTCCAAAATCACTCTAACTAAAATGTTACTAAAACTTGTCCTATATTCTGAATCTATGATCTTGACGATGATGGTCCTAAACCGAAGAATGTCAGGTCTCTTGAGAAACTGGACTCCACAAAGATAATGTTCTCTTAAATTCACTACAGGTTACACTGCCAATACTGTCCTGGGCACAGCTGCAGGATACACTCAATTACAAATATGTCCTTACTCCACGTAAAAAAGCACTGTCCACATCCACAAGATGACTACTAGTACTATATAGAACTAATGTCCTGATAAGGCTCTGGTCACAGTCACAGGATACACAACAGGATCGAAATGTCCTAACAATATGCACAGGATACTTTAAAACAGGTGGTTACTTTATAGTCTTGGCCTCCAGCCTTCCCGCTGTTCTGTACAATTCACAGAAACGCCGGGTACAATACTCTACACGCGGACAGAAGCCTGCCTGGTCACGCTGAGACTACATTTCTAACACTGCCACAAGAAGCGAATACAGCACTGGAAATTAATGAGTTCCTTAAGAACTAAAGATATGTGCAACATATGCACCGCGTACATGAGCTAACTTTAACTTTAAGCTTAGACTCACACGCCGCTCTAACCGAGCTTATTTCATGCTTTGACGAAGCAAGAAATACAGTAATTTACTATGACTAAGTCCTACGCGAACTTGAAAGTCATAAACGCTCTATACACGAGTTAACTTAACACACCGTATAGGCTATGTTAATATACATCTGTGTCATACAATAAGAACGACAGACAGGCACACCACTCTACGTGAGCAGGACCTCGCTCCACACGAGCTAAAGTTTAATACAGGCCTTACTAGGCACTGTTAATCACGCCTGAGTTCTAACAGGCAGGTACACTGCTTCGCACGGGCAGGACCTCGCAGTGAGTCTATCGCAAACGGACTGACGACTCCAGATTTGCTCTGGAATATGTACAGAAACTCGAAATTACAGAAAATTACAGAGGGGAAAACTGGGAGGTTCTACCTAGCTCAAATTCGTGAGCCATAAAAACGTGCACAAAGATTCTACGGTGGCCAAACTCGGACGCTGGGGTATTAGGTGGACGGGTCAGAGATAATTGCTCCACCCGCAGGTAACCCGAGACATAACTTCGAACAATAGATCAGGAAGGTGGACCGATCGAACGGGCAAGTGGACGGTCATTACATGGCATTTCGTTACATTTTAAATGTACTATTTGGTGGTGAGTGCATGTTTGTTTCTTGAAGGTTGTTAGGGGCGAGGAGTAGTGTTTTTGTTTTGTACTTCCGACACCTAAAATGGCGGGTGGCTCAACTGACGAGTGTAACTTCGAGATATGTCTAAGTGGTTAAACTGCCTGGTGGTTGCATTGCAGTTGACTGTTATGACAGGAATGGAAAGGATGGATCCAAGCTGGTCAGATTCCTTACCATCCGTGTAAACAAGGGAGAGGAAGTGAAAGAATTGACTGAACGTCTCCCATGTGCGTGAACGCACGTGTCATTGTTTACTGTAGTGAACTTTTTCTTAGCTCGCCGCCGATTGGTTCGCCACGCCTGAAGTGCTCGCAGTGCAAATCAGCTAACGAATCAAAGTCAATTCTACCATCACCATAGTAATGGGTCGGTCCTGGCAGCTAAAATGGCCGATATCAGCAATGGGCCTATAGAAGCTGCTTATCCAACATCGGTAAAATGAGCCATGAGAGAAGCTGCGAGAGAAAGGAGTGAATTTAGCTGCTGACCGTCTGTCAAGACGAAAGAGCCAAGTATAGTATAAATGGTGGACATGGCAATGCGGTTTTTATTCTTTTTTGGGTTTGTTCTTAGAGTTGGGTTTGTTCTCTTCTTATTGTAGTTGATGTTGTAGACGGGAATATCCTCAAGTCAAGTTTATAAAACTCAAGCGCACCCAGTGAATCGAAATCGTCTTCACTATCCTCAAAGTTTCCTGCCAGGCGATTGTTTTCTTTGCAAACAAAATGAACAAATGGTCGGCTCTGCCCGAAGCAGAGACGTATTAACAAAAACAAGGTTATGCCAGACCCATGGCAATAGCTTAATATATTAAAACAAGCAGAACAAGGAAAACTACACACCATTCCCATACCCAATCCGAGCCCTCCTCTCTAAAACAGATCTAAGATTCTAAAAACCCTGTCCCTGCTTCTCGCCATCTTCATCACGAGGGGGGGGGGGAGGGGGGCAATGCAAAACGGCCCTTCCGAGGACTCCAAGAAGAAAAAGCAGTATTCTGTCAGACTGTCATTCTCATTTCAGCATACATGCGCTTACAGTACTAAGAAAAAAAAATGCTCTATATACCTACACATCTCTTCAACGAGAGGCTGACTGAAAAAGAACTGAACACTAGGAAGATATTAGAACACCGTTAACTCAACGGTTTGGTGTGAACTACTGGTAAACATTCGCAGTACGAGTATATACATCTGTAACCTAACCACTGAGAAAGTAAATGTACATGATTTGATTTTTGATATTTGCTGTTGTTATTGCTGTTCTTTTGTTTGTTTATTTATTTTATTTTGTTTTGTTCAGTCACCCTCTACAATTAAGATCAGTACTTAAATCAAAGCAGAGGCGTTCAGAAGAAAACATATTTATCACGAAACAAAACAAAAATAACTTGCATACATGTATTGATGAATCATCTCCTTTATTTTTCATTCCCGCCAGTCCTTTACTTACCTTTCAGTCACTTTCACACCACTTCCCACTCTCATGTTTTCCCTGTTTAACAGGTCAAGTTCTCATACAATTTTTTCTGGTGTGAGGGATTTTAACAAACAATTTACAGTGCACATCTACAAATTACACAACCAGTAATCTCATCTCTCATGTACTCATCAAATGGGCAATCTTTATAGCACTGAACTGGTGGACAAGCCGCTGAATATTTCCATACTGTGGTGGTCAGTGCTGGAGTCGGTATCGTAGAGGAGATCGTTGTTGTTGTTGCCCTGGCGTTCGTAGTGGTAGTTGTTGTTGTGGGCGTGGTGGAAGGGATCGTTGTAGTTGTTGTTGTGGGAGTGGTTTTAGTGCTTGTGGTAGTGGTAGTGGTAGGAGTTGTTGTGGTAGGGGTTGTAGTTGTTGTTGGAGTTGTCGTAGTCGTAGTGGTGGTGGCTGACGCTCCATCAGTTTTGATCTTGTACTGACAAATGTAGGGGTTTCTGGGTGTACGGAATATTTGGGGACTATAGACACAAGCAATGTCTTCCCACTGTCCATGTCGTAGTGGGTTAATCCCAACACAGTCTTCTACACTGCTGGGATCAAGATGCGTCAGTGTACTCATCCAGTTTGAGTAGCCAAGACTTGTCCCATCATCCCACATAAATGTGCCCTCTTTCCTCGTATCTGTAAGTCCAATCCATATGTTTGCGAAGCCGTAATATTGGTACGTATTTTTAATCTCTCCATACAGATAGTCCTGAATGTCTTTAGAGGAGACAATGGCTAAAGTTCCGTCATGTTTGCGACAGTCCAAATCCGCGGAAAAGTGACTATGTTCCTCGTAAAGAACAAACTGAAAACAGGAGTCGCCGTGGACCTGCAAGTATTCATTTCTGGGCACTGTCTCTGGACAGTCGTTGATGGTAAAGGTGGACACTACACAGAAAGAACAAACAAAATTAGTAGTTTAGATCAATATTTTGACACTCGTTATCCGCGGTAATGGTCCTTAACAGGGGTTGGGGGGAGGGATGGTTGTCATCCTAGGAGGTTCCATGCCGGGGATGGGGGGGGGGGGGAATACAGAGGTATTTAAATACTGCACACATTGTGAAAATGCGGAACCTAATACATTTCCATTATTTCAGAATGTGCATAATAATTTCTAGTGACATTCAACTCAGTGTCCGGTATCACTGATCCGGGTTTGCAGTATCAAGAGTGGCTGGATCTGTGGAACTGAAGCTGAATTGCTAAAATCATGAGATATGGACATAGAGACAACATGTTTTAAAAGGTTGAGAAAGATTGATCAGAACGACATTCAGACTTTATATATCTTGGCTCCTCTTTCATTTTAATGTGCAGAGAATATTTTCATCGATATGAGCTGAAGTGTATTTAGAGAACAATGATGAAACTGGAGTTGAAAATTCTTTTAATCAGTTAATTTACTGTACACGGATTTACCAGCATTGATAATGTTCAAAATATCAATGGTTGTCGACGCTAACAACTGCAAGAAAGGACATAATTATCGTTAATATTAAGCGGAAATCCAGCCAAAGTGCCACACAACAGAAAACACATAAATGTCAAACGACCCAGTTTCGAATTGCCTGTCAATTAGAGCCCCTCCAAAATGTTGACGAGAGACTAAATTACCTGTAGTTTATATTAGTACTCCAGTATTTGCCTTCTTTGAAAACTTACCGTGGGCAGAAATAATGACAAACACCACCAGATATTTTAAGCTCATGAAGAAAGACATCGTTTTCTTATACTAGGATTGATCTGCAGGGAAATCAGAAATCTCCTACCAAACTGGAAATATTGTAAACAGTGACACTCATGCCAAGTTAATAATACTTTTGATTTGCCACAATATTACGTAAATGAACGTGCCAGATTTTTAAGAATGCGAAACTTTTGCAAGAGGATTTTTACGTGTTTCTTTTTCTTTTCTCGGATCCGCGCTCTGGCAGTGGCGTACCTGGTGTTTATTTTCATGGTGGGTTCTTCTCCTTCTTCTTCTTCGTTCAGTTTCAAATACCCATACTAAAGTCCCAGAGTGGTCCTTCCCATGAAATCCGCAATCAGCTGAAATTCTCTTCTGATCCCCATAGTTTTTCCATGGTATTTTTCTCAGTGGGCCATGTTTCCGGTGTTAGGGTAGCAAGTTGTCGACAGGTCTGTAGTATAATTATGTTCTGGATTTTGTTCACCTGTCTGACATTCCCACTTAGGCGATGGTGCCGCCTTCAGTTCGTACGTGTGGGCAATGAGCCTGCAGTTCGGAGGTTGGCTCAGGGCTAGGGAATTCTGTTTTAAAGAGAAAACAATGAGGGTTGGTTGCAAATGTTGTTCTCATGATTGTTAATTGTTGTTGTTATAGTAGTTAATAATAATGATGATGATATTGGCATTACTTTTGTTGCCCTCATTCTCCTGGGGATTGCACTGTGGGTAATATACTACATGCGTTGTTAAATCTAGTGGGCTGCTATTTCTGCTATGATTGGTAACATTAGCAGGGTTAGTAGCATACTAGGCTTAGCGACACTTTTTGTAAATGGCACTACGTTACTAAAGATGTATTGATTTGTTTGATAAGGCTGGAGACATAGAGAACTCGCAATAGTTGTTACACTGGCAGTTACCAACATCAGTATTAACCCTGAACAGCCGAGGACATTAAGGGACCAAAAAAAAAAGTCCTAAACATTAATATTGTTGGATAATTATTTTCAAACACTTTGATACTATGAATATTTGCATTCTCAAGTGCTTTAACTAGAAAGGCTATTATTGTAAATGAATATTGTTTTTGAATTTGATATATATACTAGTTGAGAGAACAGGCACAATAATGTCTGGCACTGCTTCTGCGAGTATATTTTATAATACAATAAACTATGCCCTAAGGTGAGTCTATATGAAAAGAGCACCACTATTCTTTTGTTTAATTCTTTCCACCTTCCCCCCCAGAACGAGTGAGTGCTTTCTTTAAAAACAGCATGAGAGGTTCGTTGGGTTGGATCCCGCCTGGAGCTGTCTTCGAAATTGGGCCCTGTCGCACCCGGTGGACGCGTTCTAACCACTGGGCCTTTATTTTGTGTGTGTGTGTGTGTGTTATCCCAAACTAAAGTGTCTGTTCTTTGTCTTGCACTATCTTACTGCGCAACTGCAGTTTACACAAATAAAGTAACCATGGCAAAGTATCAGATCGTAGAGAAAGGTGTTGCCGTATGTTGCTTTCCCATCACAGTTAGCTAATTGCGAAAAGCAAGGCTTTAAGATAAGGAAGGGCAGTCTAAGCTCTGTTACATTTTAGAAGTGGTGTCCTTTACTTCTTTCAAGGGCGAGTTTCTTCTTCCATATCTCATGGACAGAAAATTAAACCCGAAACACAAAGGAAGATATTAGTATTAGGCTAGGCGCACACGAGAGATTTTTTAGTTGCCCAGTCCGAGAAACTATTTAGTTGCGGGAATAAAACTGGAGTTTAAGTTTGAGTTTGGGTTTACGACGCGTCGGCACGATAACTGCCACTTTGCCTTCTGCACGGACTAGTTTTTGGTACACGTTCTCTATTTATGTTTCGTAGCGGGAATAAAGCAAATGGTCCCCCTATTCGAAGCGCAAACGAGTGATTTTTTTTTTAACCTGCAGAATGAAAAGTAACTTAAATTGCCGGTAACTCAATCGTTTCTCGGACTAGGTAACTAGGAAATTACTCGTGTGCGCGTGACCTTGGAGAAAGTGGACGAGCAGAACATTCTTACAATGGGACATAAGTGTGAGAGAGAGAGAGAGAGAGAGGGAGAGAGAGAGAGAGGGAGAGGGAGAGGGAGAGGGAGAGAGAGGGAGAGAGGGGGAGAGAGGGAGAGGGAGAGAGAGAGAGAGAGAGAGAGAGAGAGAGAGAGTTCAAAGAGTGATTGTTTTTCTTCATTCACAGGTACTGAAAGTGACAAGTAAGAAAAAATACAGACCTGCCATCTTACAGTGAAAAATGTAAAGGAGAAAATGAGCGAGTAGAAAAGAAAGGATGGTAGAGAAGACAAATTTCTTTTGTTTCAAAAAGCTGGATTAAAAACATTACTTCAAGCCTGCTAGACAATAATATTATGCGGATTTATTTTACAAATTTTGCACCAGATTAATATTTTTTGGCTACAAATCAGTAATTACCAGGCAAGGAATTATTCTATGATCCTATTGTAAAAGCAGTTAGCTGCATCATTGCAGGTTTTTAGCAGTAAGTTGATCAACATACAGAAGACGAACTCGTACCGAGTTCTTGTTTTTCTGGATGAAATGCTATAAGTTCAGTATTGTATAACGCTACGATGACTATTTGTTTTGTGTATACTTCTTTCATCCCATTTGGAAATTAGTCTTAGTGTCATTTGTTACATAGTTACAATTAGAGCAGGCACGTCGTCGCCGCAATGCAGCGCCGGTCGGTGGGGTTTCTTTTGGGGGGAGGGTGGGGGGGCGAGTAGATAAATTTGTGTTTTAATTTTGCCCGGGCAGTGACCTGTTCGGTCTGCTCTTCTCGATATTAAACTGCCAAGGTATCTTTAACGTGCGCAACGTGCACACAGGCCCTCCGAGTTTTTCGTCCTTACCCGAGAAGACTAGGTGCTCGTTCCTACGCACCATAGGATCAGGGACAGGAAAATATGAGAAAAATCCCAAACATCCAACATGCCTGCACCGATCGGGATTTGAACTCGGTACCCTCGGCATGAGAGGCGAGCACCTTGCCTCTAGACCACCGTGTCCCCTTATTTAAAGCAACATTGTCATAAGAGCGAATGTACAAAGGCAAATATTATCGACGTTGGTAACTAGTCTATGACTAATGTCACGAGAAAACTTCATTACATATTCTCGGCATCCCCCTTTTCTTAGGGGTGAAACAGATCAAGGCTGTTGTAGGCGCCAGGCCGGTGGCTCGACGCCCATAAATTTTGATGCACACTAAAGCAATAGGCACTGCCCACAATCCCACCCAACGGGATGCAGCGAGCAGTGCCTAATGTGCTAGTGTGAATTAAAATTTATGTGAGGTGAGCCACCAGTCTGTTTCACCCCTTACCGTGCAGTGCCAATTAAAGAGCTATCTTATAGAGTCAACATTAACATGATTAATACAAATGCTCGGGCAGTCGTGCCTTTGTACCTATCTCCATAAAGCTTAGAATACAACATATTGAAATTTGCTTCTTTTTTTTTTTTTTTAAATTCACTCTTGTATGTGTTCATATAGTTCTACAAACGGACATCTTTCCAGATAAGAAACACACTACATATGTATGACCCAATTTATCTGTACAACCTGGTGGCTGCTGGTGAGAAATAATATTCTGTAATTACAAACAGAATCTGATGACTCAAAATGCTGACGTTTTTGATGCTCGTTGTCTTCCCCGCGGTGATGGGTACGTACACATTTATCATTTTGTACTAAGTGTTAAACCTACTGCTACCGCAGTGGAATTACTGTGCTTTTCACGACGTTGCAAGTGATATATTATTTTACAAAATAATGATGCAATCAGAGCTTGTCGAAACATGGAAATCCCAACAAATAGTACAGTTCTGAAAAGCCAGTTCCATGGATCTTAGCTGCACAAAGTCAAAACATTATCTGATTTAATCTTTTATAGGCTGTAGAAGGAATAACAAGCCATGCAGTTATCAGTGAGATGTTTTGTTGCCAGTAGTTGTCTTATTATAACTGCTATTTGTTATTGTGTTACCAAAGTTGTTGCTGTTGTGAATGTTGTTCTTTGCTCTAGTAACAATAATATTGTATAAAGTAATTCTGGTCTTCATTTTTATGAATTTCAAATCAGTGGATACGTCGAAGTTCTAAAGAAATTCTTACCAGAGGTTTGTCACCGTTTAATTAGAACACAAACGTTGTTACGACCCGATACCTAGAAGAAAAATTCATACCAATGTTGTTGTTTTTTTTTTTAATGACGACAAAAGGCAGTAAGAAGATAATCTTCTGTTAGATTAACTAATGCAGGAAGTGCATGTAAATGAAAACAATAAAGTATAATCTCATGAAAATGCTTATAGTGTTGTATTAATATCGAGGGTAACAACATTCATTACCACACTGATGAAATAATGATGACGATCGTGATGACAGCGATGACTTCCTTTATCGTGAACTTGATTTACATTATCTACCCCTTCACCACATTTTGGAGCTAGACAGATAGAAAGACAGACAGGCAAACAGGCAGACAGACAGATAAGCAGATAGACAGACAGACAGAGATTTTTTTTACCCAATCACGTCCGTGCCAATAGTTCGGGATTTCTTTGATAAGGTTTGTCCTATGAACGATAGGCTCCAATGCGATGCTTGAGTGTATGCCACTTTAAAAAATCTTTTTCTTACTCGTTTCTTATTCATCTTTCTCAAATAATATTTTAATTGATATGGGTTTAAATACACTTAAAGGAAAATGACGATATTGCAATTGATGATTGCTGTTGATAAGGCTTTGACTGTTACAATCCTTTTAATAAATGATAAACATGATTTAATGGTGACAAAACAGGTGGTAAATTAGTTGTATTCGGATCTACCCTCCGCGATTCATATTTTTTCACAGTATATACAACATATCATTATAATACCAATATTATCTGGATTTTAGTCCCCGGCTACACAGTTAACGACTGTCCAGCCAGTCTCCCCAGAGACCATTACCTACAAGTGTTTGGTGACTCCTGCTTCCAGTTTGTGCTCTACCGTCAGCGAGATTATTTCCAAGCTGAGAGTGACTGTGAGAATCAAGGAGGAACTTTAGCTCTCATCAAATCTCCAGACATCCAAAATTTTCTCCATAATCAACTCCGTTCTACCTACCGATCTGACCACAGCACCTATGAAGAAGTTTGGATTGGACTTCACGATGACATGAATGAAAATCACTTCGAGTGGGAAGATGGAACAGCCGCAGTTTACAGTAACTGGGGTTCTGGTGAAGGACCGTCCAACTGGCTCGACTATCAGTCAGAAGATTGTATTTCCATGAGCACTTATTCGGGCAAATGGAAAGATCATCCGTGTGTTTCTGATACAGATTATGTTTTCACCTTTTTCCCAGTCACTTCGCATGTAGAATACCCTTATATCTGCCAGTACAGAGCAGGAACCACTATGACCGCAAAGACAACGGAGAAGACAACAGGGCAAGCTCTGGCAACCACCGTAACATCTGCAACATCATCCACCACGAAGCCAACGCCAGCATCTACCACAACTACTAAAATAGGTCCCATTTCAACCACTATAACACCACCACTAACCATTACAAAAACAGCGTCAACACACCTGGAAACATCAACAAAAAATTTAACTGGACATTTTACCACAACCAGTCAAACCCAGGCATTCACGAACAACATGAGTGGTGCACCCACTACTGCGGTTTCCTCCACCACGTCAAAATCAACTACCACAGCCAGACAGATGACCACGGCCTTCATGTGTCCACCATTTCAGTGTTATAAAGATTGCCCATTTGATGAATATGCTAGAAACGAGGCCACTGGCTGTCTGGAATGTAGGTGTCCCAACCAGTTTATCAGGAAATAAGATAACTGAAATTGTCGCGATGTGGGTTAGATGGGGATAATTCGACTGACACTCTTTCGAGGTCCGCTCCTACAATCGACGAACACACAAAAAAAATACTTGCACTATAAAAACTAAATAAATCAATTGCTTTGATTTTTAGCAGATCTGTAGGGCAGTTTAATTACAGGAATTAATGTAACAAATACAATTATAAATATAAATATCAATTCAAAGGCAACTGAATCTACTAATGAAACTACAGCTTTCTATAAAGACTAACTTATTCACTCTAACTACTTGCAGGTCATATGAGTTATATGCCAAATAGAATCCGCGCACGTGCCGACGGATATAACAGTTTAAATTCTATTAATTCAATGAGACATGTTATGATATGGACATTTCCTCTAGACACGCCATGGAGAATGCTTGTACAACCATGCGTTGTCTGGCGGTAGCTCTGAAACTGTCTTCAAAAGTAAGTAGAACGGTTCACTTTCATCATTACAAATTAGTATGGACTCTCACCATGCGGCCCTCACTGGGAGTGAGAGCGCTGGATGTAAACGCTGTGGGTTTATATCAAACCAAGTAGCTTAGGCTCTGGAGCTTTAACTCATGGCGCTCCTCACAATATGGACTGCTCAACTGGGTCTCTTATGTCTCTCATCTGGCTGAGGACTATCGCCGTCCACTTCGTAAATGGATTGTCTACATGTGGCCTCTATCTAAGCTCTGCACGGGTTTAAATACTAAAGCTATGTCTCGACCTTCCGTCCAGATTCATACATTTGATTGGTGCAACCACCTCTAGCTCAGCTGCCGAACCGAGTTATTTTAAGTAACAGCCCTACGCAACGACCTTGGGTCGACATCAAAGGTCGAATCACTCGAGACAATAAAATGTAATTTTATAGTAATAAATTCTTAACATGTTCAAAACCCCGAGCTTTTACTCTGGATCACGGATTTTCTGTACGTCAACAGACGTCTCAATAACATTTAATTCCTACTCACCCCTTCCCTCTCTACTAAACCTAGTTCAAAACACGAGATATAAAAAGTGCTCAGTCATGCACACCTACGCTGTCCGTCTATCCTTCCCCACACCTTCTGTCTATCCACCAGGAAAAAAACTGTTCAAAACAAACTGCTTACGAGACCAAGTTATGCTGGCTCGCACAATAATTACGTTTGTAAAAATTACTAACTGCTCTCTCACAAAAATTTACTCAGTGGAAACATTTATGAATCAAATCTGTTCTTGACACATCCCCCACCCCAGTGAAAACTTAGGGTTTGAACGACATAACTGTCTACCAACGTTGCTATGTAATAGTACTTTGGAAAGGGCTATATAGTAAAAAATATATCGTTACTGAAAGTCAACAAAAAAAAAAATTCTAAAAACGTGCATTATCGATGGACAATAGCATACGTATGTTTATATGCGACGTTCTGTGATAATATATAATTATTGTAGCACTTAAGAATTAAAGTGATAAACTTCTCTCACACAGACATACTGTAAAGACTGAAATATTGAGCAACTAGCTCATCGCTTCACTGAGCGTAATTAATACATTCATAGAACATGAACGAACAATAGTTAATTAAAGTACTGGTATCCTGGCAGCAGTAGGTCTGGTCGCTCGGTTTGCCATTTTCTCATCTCATTGACCCGCAGACAAAGGCGTCAAGGTTGTCTGAAACTCAGGTCATGGTCAGGATGGACGCTAGTGGAAAAAGGAATCACATGGAAATTTTTGAGAAAGAATGTCCATAATTGGTAGGACAATACCTTGTGAAACCATCCACGGTCTCCGAAAAAGGTGAAAAATGCTCAACCTCAATGCTTAACAGTCTCTATATAAAATAGCAACATATTCTGGTTTATCAATTATAAATTTCGCCATAGTGAAGCTGAAATAACAAACGTCGACAAGGTAATTAGCCTGACGTACTCTTTCAAAATCGGCGTAGCGCTCGTCTTGATTTAAGAATTATATAGCGCTTCTCGCATTCAACAATAATCTAGATCTCAATTAAATAACATTATACTTTAACCTATTTCTAATTATATCCAATCCGGGATAGATGAGGTGCCACAAGGCGATAGCAATTAATTTAATGCGCCGTTTCCGTACGCAAGCCATGCACACGTCAAGTGTCACAGTCATCTCGGTATATAGTCATAATCGGTTCAATTCAATATCTGTATCGGGTATGTTCTTAGATAACTCATCCACTGACCGCATGGAGAGTCACAATCATAATCGGTAGTCTTACTTGACATATCTAGTATTACGTTGGATGGTCCACGAAACGCGGAAAACCATAGTCATAATCGGTTGTATAAAAACAAAAAACAACTCCAACTCTTCAGAACTTCTTAAAACGCGACCACGCAGTGTCCTCTGTTACCACTGCAAAAAACTCTCAAAACGCGAACACGCAGTGTCCTCTGTTACCACTGCAAAATATCTCAAAACGCGAATACTCCCTTCCTTACATAACTGGTCTTACACTGCCCGTCGGTCTTACACTGCCTGCGGCCTTACACTGCCCAGAGGTCTTACACTGCATCTCGGCGTCTTACACTGCCTGTGGCCTTACACTGCCCTGAGGCCTTACACTGCCCTGTGGGGCTTACAATGCCTGTAAGAAGGTTCAACAATAACAGGCGAATACGCGATCACGCAGTGTACTACGTTAGCACTGCCAACATCTCTCAAATAATCGAAAAATACCAATATCATCCATCCCATGAGGCAATCTCATTATTGCTCTCCTCGGGTCGACGTCATACGGAGACGACTAAAAAAAAGTATACTCAATATATATAATTCACATAGCTCTTATATCGACATCACCTCGATACTGATACAGACTTCCCATGAGACAAATTCATTGCTCTTCGGGCGGCGGCACCAGCCGACGATAAAATCAATACTCACTACTCATCACTACACAAAAAAAATCACCTCCCTAAACAGTCTAATACTGCCCTCTCGGGAGCTCGTCAATATAAAGACGAGATCGGTTATACATGACGCTTAATAAGCTCCATAGAACTGGCAGTGTGCTAACTGCACGGGTTCCAACAATTCAATAAAATCGTTACTCTCAATAACCAGATCAAATTACTCAATCAATGTGTCAATGTAGACACATGAGTTACTTAGGTAAAATAAGAAACAAAGGAATGTACCAACACGATAATGATAAAGGTCTAATGAAAAAAAAATACACCAAACACGACGCTAGACAAACAAGAAAAGACGAACGATAACAGACCCTACAAGTTTTGAATATAATTACAGATAGGTGAGAAGAGAGACGAGGAAGATGTGAACGCCACAATCTAAACAAATATACAGGTCCCTAACAAAGACTATTCTCACGAATGCGAATCCTCACTGTTTTAATCACCACTGGTTGTTGCGAGACCGCAGACGTTGTCGTCGAAACGGCAAAATCGGCGACCAAGCCACCACTTTGGCACAGAGGACACGCACACGTAAGAACCCTCGCCGACCTCCCGCAGTTCCAACAAAGAAGAAAAGTATAAAAAGCCTGTAAAACACGAGGAGGAACACTCAACTCCCCAGACGCAGACAAAATTTTAGGATGGAATCACTTAACTTTCAAGGAACTGGGTGGTAATTCCTTTAGCCCTTGCGTACACCACAGTCAGTCTTTTTTGTCTTTCACCGTTCCAAGTTCTGTTCTGTAGTCTCCCTGGCCTCGGTCATCGGGTCAATGGGAGAGCAGCGACATATGTGGAAGTAAAAATAACAAAGCAGTATACAAAACTAAATAATAAATAATTTTAAACTAGCTCAACGTGCGAGACCCCGTGAGCGACGGATCATGAAAAGAACAAAAATGTAATGCAAACAAAGAGAAAAGGTGATTATAATCTAACGAATTTAAGAAATTAAGGATTAAGAAATTTGGTAAGTCCCCTCCAGTGTCGCGATGTGGGTTAGATGGGGATAATTCGACTGACACTCTTTCGAGGTCCGCTCCCACAATCGATGAACACACAAAAAAAATACTTGCACTCTAAAAACTAAATAAATCAATTGCTTTGATTTTTAGCAGATCTGTAGGGCAGTTTAATTACAGGAATTAATGTAACAAATATAATTATAAATATAAATATCAATTCAAAGGCAACTGAATCTACTAATGAAACTACAGCTTTCTATAATAATAATAATAGTTCGTCCATCAGGTATGATGATGACCTTAACAACACCAGAGGAATAAAGAACAGAAACTGTTGAGAACTTCAACACATGGACAACAAAGAGAACCAAAGGACACAGAGGACAGAATGGAAAGACTGTTCTTTCATGACTTATGGCTTCTCATGTGACTGATAAGTCCTATTTTTGCCCTGCAGACCCTTCCGCATAAATGACAAGAGTGCTCCGTTGGTTCAGTACCACTGGGCCTTTTCCCGCGCCGTTCTCTTTTTTTGATAGCCTGCTGGACTCTGTCAGCTTCCCATGCTTTGCTGCCTCTGGTAAGGGCCGCCCTCCAATTTGCACGATCAAGCGAGAGCTTTTCCCACTCACTCACATCAATGGCAAAGGCCTTCAGTGACTGCTTGAGAGTGTCTTTGTAACGTCTCTTTGGGGCCCCAACATTCCTCGTTCCATTGGAGAGCTCAGAGAAGAAGATTTGCTTAGGAAGTCTGGAGTCGGGCATTCTGACAACATGTCCTGCCCAACGCAGCTGAATTTTTTTCAGGTGGCAGAAGATGCTCAATTCCTTGGCACGACTGAGGACCTCAGTGTCTGGAATTCCATCCTGCCATTTGATCCTTAGGATCTTTCTAAGGCAGGCCAGATGAAAGTGATTTAGCTTTCTGGCATGCGATTGGTACACTGTCCAGGTTTCAGCCCCATAGAGTAGGGTGGGAAGGACCACAGCATTGTACACTTTCAGCCTAGTGTCTGTGCGAATGCCGGCAACATCCCACACTCTCTCTCGAAGCCTGCCAAATGCAGAGCTGGCTTTGCTGATTCTCGAGAGAATTTCAGTACCAACACGAGCTGCGGAAGACAGCGTACTGCCAAGACAGGTGAAGCCCTCCGACACCCTCAGAAGACTGTCATGGACTTTGATATTTGGGGTCACAGGATACTTGTCGTCTGGAGTAGGCTGATGGAGCACCTCCGTCCTCCCTGCGCCCACTGTGAGGCCAAAGTTGTCACAGGCACCAGAGAACCCATCAGCACAGTCCTGCATGCTATCCTCATCGTGCGCCAGAAGTGCACAATCATCAGCAAATAGTAGGTCACAGACCCGAGTACTCTCGGCCTTGGTCCTCGCCCGAAGTCTCCCGAGGCCGAACAGACCGCCATCAGCTCGGCACTTGATGCTTACCCCTTGAGGAGGAGAGCTAAAGGCTTCTTGTAGCATTGCAGAGAACATGATGCTGAACAGAGTTGGGGCCAAGACACAACCCTGTTTTACCCCATTTGTGACAGCAAAGGACTCTGAAACACCGCCGTTGCCCTTGACTGCAGCCTGCATGCCAACACGAAACCGGCGCACTATTGCGATGAATTCGGGTGGACACCCAAACTTCGCCAAGATTTTCCAGAGGCCTTCACGACACACTGTGTCAAATGCTTTCGTGAGGTCAACAAATGTGATATACAGCGCTTTATTTTGTTCCATGCATTCTTCCTGAATCTGTCTGGCAGCAAAAATCACATCCGCCGTTCCCCTCTCTCCACGAAAGCCACATTGGCTCTCGGGAAGCAAGTCATTTGACGAGAGGTGATCAAGAAGGCGATTCAGAAGCATTCTTGCCAATATTTTGCCAATATTTTGCCAGCAATTGAAAGCAGAGAGACTCCCCGATGGCTGTCACAGACTTGGCTGTCCCCTTTGTTTTTGTACAGATGGATGATTGAAGCATCTTTGAAGCCCCGCGGCAGCCTCCCCGCTCTCAACACACGACTGAACAACTCGGTCAACCCCTCAATAAGCCCCTCTCCACCGAAGGCATACACCTCAGCAGGAATTGAATCCACGCCTGGTGATCTGTCAAAGGACATCTGATCTGTGGCAGTTCGGGTCTCATTTGCTGTGAATGGCTTGGCAAGAGCTGCATCAACAGGAGCCCGAGGGAGGCGGTCAATGGACTCAGTATTTATATTTGATGGCCGATTTAGCACACCTCCGAAATGTTCTGCCCAACGCTGAACCATGGCATTCAATTCAACAATGCGTGTTGAACCATCTGACGCAAGAAGTGGCGCAGTGCCAGAGCGGGATGGTCCAAACACAGCTCGGAGGCTCTCAAAGAACCTTCTAGTGTTGTTTGTGTCGGCATATTTCTGAGTCTCTCTCACTCGCTCTTCAAGCCAGTCATTTTTCATTTTCCTCAGCCTCCTCTGGAGCACACCCCTACATGCACTCAGTGCATCAGCTTTCGCTGTGGAAGAGGGGTCACTGCAGTGAGCTCGGACGAGACTATTTTTTTCCCTGATGAGCACCTTGATCTCATTATCACTATCATTGAACCAGTCCTGGTGCTTGCGGACAGGAAAACCAACTGTGCTGCTGGCGCAAGAGTGTACAGTCGTATTTAGGTCAGTCCAGCTCCGTTCAATGTTCTCAGGGTCAAAAGCCACGCAATCCAACTTTGAGGAGAGTTCTGATGAGAGCTCGCTCTGTTTCTCAGCTGAGCAGAGTTTTGAAACATTTAGGCGTTTAGGTGGCGCTTTCCCTTGAGGGCGTCTATTGCGCCCCAATGTTAGTCCGAGCTTGCAAACAATGAGTCTGTGGTCAGTTCCACACTCGGCACCACACATCGCCTTTGTTACAAGGACATCCTTTCTGTCAGTCTTCCTCACAATGACATAGTCCATGAGATGCCAATGCTTTGAGCGGGGATGCATCCATGACGTTCTGTTTCTCACGGGGAGACTAAAATTTGTGTTGGCAATGAACAGGCCAAACTCAGCGCACAAAGTAAGCAAGCGCAACCCATTGTCACCGCATGAACCAACTCCATGAGGGCCCAAAACATTTGGCCACGCTGAGACTTCGGAGCCAACCCTAGCATTGAAGTCCCCCAAGAGAATCAGCTTATCAGCCGCCGGGACAGAGCATATGACAGACTCTAGATCGGAATAGAACCTGTCTTTGGCTTCATCTGGGCTTGTCATGGTGGGCGCATATGCGCCAATGAGGGTGGCCGACTGGCCTTTCCCAACTGGGATCCCGAGTGTCACCAGCCTGTCATCCATTTCAATTGGCATGGACCGCAAGTTTCTGACAAGGTCATCCCCAATTGCAAACCCAACACCATGCTGTCTCGGTTCGACTGCACCCTTGCCCTTCCAGAAGAAGGTGTATCCACCACCGAGCTCTTTGAGTTGGCCACTATCAGGGAGTCTGGTCTCACTGAGTGCCACTATGTCCACGTTATACCTGCTGAGCTCAATGGCAATAAGTGCAGTGCGTCTTTCCGGGTTGCCTGAGCCGTCCCGCAGTGTGCGCACACTCCAGGCTCCCAGCCTGAGCAAGCTGAATTTCCCTTTGTTTCGACCGCAAAAAGGGATCCCCACCGGTCGCGGCATACCAGTCAGGGTGATGTGAAGTGGGCCTTCCCTAGGGCACCCCCTCCAGCCCCCTCCTCAGTTGAGGTGAGCAGTGCTATCCTTAAATAAGGCTGCTCAGCTACTGTGGGTGCTGCCTCCCCACGCCTCCACTTCAATCGACGATGAAGCGACCACAGCCCACAGCCACCAACGTGTAGGTCTGTGCCAACAGCTTCCAGTCTATCCAAACCCGCTGCCACCGCACTCGCCCATCGCCGTTGGAATTCCGAGAGGAAAGAAGACGAGACAAAGATGAAAGAAGACGAGGTGAGTGTTAAGACTGGCGCAAAGAATTTGTTTTTAGTGAGAAAGAGCTGCGCAAACATCAGACTCACTCTCTCGCCTGGACACAACTTATCCAAGTGGCAAGACAGGGTCAAGACGACTGCAAATATATCCAGGTGCAGGAGGATGCCAGAGGGACAGTCATATTGCCTGACCGGCTGCCTGTAGGCTACTCCACAGCCTCGCAGTCCCAACTGACTAGGGTGAAAGACCCAAACCAAAGAACACCAATACTGGTGGATGCTCTGTGTCACGATATCCAGGCCAGAGTGACGGTATATTGCCATCTGCCCTATCAATCAACCACTGGCCTGCTGCCGCCAGCTTCGAAGCTGCGTCCGGGAAGTTTGCTCAATTCTTCGTCTGTGATTTAGGCAAACAAGCCTATGACCACACCGCTACCGGGGGCCAATGTGAAGGACTCAAATACTGAGGGTCACATTGTGCCCTAGCATGTGGCCGTTGGGTTAGATGAAACCTCCTCCGCCCTGGCCGTTTGCACCGACAGGTGCACGCCCACTGATACCATGCTAGCGTACCAGTTCATGAAACAGGTTGTACTGGATTACATGTTACCAGTAGCAGATTTTTCTGACCTGACCTCGTCAGGTATGATGACAGCTTTCTATAAGGACTAACTTATTCACTCTAACTACTTGCAGGTCATATGAGTTATATGCCAAATAGAATCCGCGCACGTGCCGACGGATATAACAGTTTAAATTCTATTAATTCAATGAGACATGTTATGATATGGACATTTCCTCTAGACACGCCATGGAGAATGCTTGTACAACCATGCGTTGTCTGGCGGTAGCTCTGAAACTGTCTTCAAAAGTAAGTAGAACGGTTCACTTTCATCATTACAAATTAGTATGGACTCTCACCATGCGGCCCTCACTGGGAATGAGAGCGCTGGATGTAAACGCTGTGGGTTTATATCAAACCAAGTAGCTTAGGCTCTGGAGCTTTAACTCATGGCGCTCCTCACAATATGGACTGCTCAACTGCGTCTCTTATGTCTCTCATCTGGCTGAGGACTATCGCCGTCCACTTCGTAAATGGATTGTCTACATGTGGCCTCTATCTAAGCTCTGCACGGGTTTAAATACTAAAGCTATGTCTCGACCTTCCGTCCAGATTCATACATTTGATTGGTGCAACCACCTCTAGCTCAGCTGCCGAACCGAGTTATTTTAAGTAACAGCCCTACGCAACGACCTTGGGTCGACATCAAAGGTCGAATCACTCAAGACAATAAAATGTAATTTTATAGTAATAAATTCTTAACATGTTCAAAACCCCGAGCTTTTACTCTGGATCACGGATTTTCTGTACGTCAACAGACGTCTCAATAACATTTAATTCCTACTCACCCCTTCCCTCTCTACTAAACCTAGTTCAAAACACGAGATATAAAAAGTGCTCAGTCATGCACACCTACGCTGTCCGTCTATCCTTCCCCACACCTTCTGTCTATCCACCAGGAAAAAAACTGTTCAAAACAAACTGCTTACGAGACCAAGTTATGCTGGCTCGCACAATAATTACGTTTGTAAAAATTACTAACTGCTCTCTCACAAAAATTTACTCAGTGGAAACATTTATGAATCAAATCTGTTCTTGACAGAAATAAAGGTCCTCCTACTGTGGCAAAATTCTTTCCTAATCTTTTTCTTTAATGTACAATATTTTGGAAATCGTATTATGGTTCGCTACAATTTTGAATGAACGAGACCCCGTTCAGATCACTCCGTAAATTCATTCACTAAGGAGCTGACATTTTTTCTTAAGATTCAAATATTCAAATCACCACAAAATCTAATTATCACTGAATGCTCAACGTGTTCCAAATAAAAAGTGTTTTCTTTAATTTAAAACAAAAAAAAAAAAAACGTTTATGACTGCTACGCTAATGTAATTTTTTTTAAACACTGTGAACAAGGCTCTAAGATGGCATGTAATAATGAATGGCTGTTTTCACACGGTTAGAATGATGCATATGATAAAAATGGTGGTGTTTTAGATGATTGTGTTGTGATTTTTAAGCAGGGTGCCCGTGGAGATTTTGAGACAATGAGATGTCAGGAGCTAGGAGAAAATAAAAGTGTTGAAGACTATTTTGCGTTATTGCGATTCCCAAAATCGAAATTATTTATTCACGCGAAAGGGTCCATTAATGGGCAATTTCTTAAAAAGACATTTGAAATTACTTTATTTACATCAGAAACTTTTGGATCGGTCGGGATTGTCATTCCAATCGGTTAAAAACTTTTCGGGATGTGTGTTTGTAACGTAATGTTTTATGCATTTTAGCTTTTTTGCCGAACAAAATTCAGTCCTCATTTTTTCGAAAAAGCAAAAATGCACATACAACAATGTACCAAATACCCAACAATTTTGCTGTTTCCTTACATACATAGCCTATTTTAATTTCTATATGACCCTACGACTTGTTTTGTTGATAATGTATAAATGAAAATAAACATTTTAGTGCATAATCATAGAATCACAGTTGGAACCCACTCCCACGCTTTTCACACGGTGGGAACAACTCCTCTCACCTAAGGGGTGAAACAGACGAAGGCTGGTATAGGCGCCAGACTGGTGGCTCGCACTAACTACATATAGGCACTGCCCATACGGCCGAGGTGTGGGCAGTGCTATTGTGTTAGCCTGAAGCAAAATTTATGGGCGGCGAGCCACCGGTCTGGCGCCTGCACCAGCCTTGGTCTGTTTTAACCCCAACGCATGTATTTATGGATGACCCCATTCTGGATACACACAACACAATTACACACACACACAGGTACACAAACACACATGCAGTAACACGCACAAACATCAACACACATAGACACCCTATTATTACGAGACATAATTTTTCAATTATGTGTTGATCTGGAAAGTTCATTGCCAAGAGGGCAAATAATAATAATAATAATAATGGATGGCATTTATATAGCGCATATCCATTACAAAAATGCTCTATGCGCTTTACAGAAACATGTCAAAAAATACATGGGTAAACTCACACACACAACCCACATTGATACACACATAATAATAATAATAATAGATAGCTTTTACATAGACTAGAAACTCTCATACAAATGACATTTTAACATCCTTTTAAACTGTGACAATACTTGCGAACTGCGGACATCTAAAGGAATCTCATTCCACACCCTGGGCCCAACATGGCTGAAAGCCCTTTCACCAAAACTTTTTAGGTTCACTACGGGTACTTTTAGTCTAAGGTTGTCAGAAGATGATCTTAATGCTCTTGCAGGGCGATGCAGTTCTATAAGTTCTGAAATATACTCTGGCGACATGTTGTTGACACCTTTATAACAAAATAAAGCCAATTTATATTTTATTCGCTGCTCAATAGGTAGCCAGTGGAGCTCCTTAAATATTGGTGTTATGTGATCTATCCTTTTTCTTCTTGTTATTAGTCTTGCAGCATTATTTTGGATTAACTGAAGCTTATTGATTTTACTTTTTGGAAGACCACTTAGCAGTATGTTACAATAGTCCAGCCTAGAGAGAAACAGCGATGTTACAAGCTGTTTTGTTACTTCAGTAGTTAGGCAGTGCCGTATTCTGCTGATTTTCCGTAACTGGAAATTAAGATTCTTACACAGCTGACTAATAAATGGTGACATTGACATCTCTGCATCTAAGATTGTGCCCAGATCTTTTACTTTACTTGTCATTTTAATAAGATGGCCATTTACATTGAGATCTGGTGGATTGATTTTTTGTTTTGGATTCGTTATGAGCATAACTTCTGTTTTCTCATCATTTAGTTTTAGCTTATTATCATCCATCCATTTCTTAACTTCTTGTATGCAATGCTCCATTGTTTTTATCGTATCATCTAGGTTTTCAAGATCACATGCTTTATATATTTGGCTATCATCAGCGTATTAGTGGTATTGAAGATCATATTTTCTGAAAATATCAGCAAGAGGTTGGGTGTATAATGTGAAAAGAATTGGGCCCAAAACAGAACCTTGAGGTACCCCAAAATTGAGTGTTTGGACATTAGAACAACTATATCAAATAGAACAAACCACAGCGATGAGGAGTGAAGAAGGTTAAAAGCGACAGGTTATACAAATACGGCACAGGGATATATATTTTTTTTTCAGCAATACAAAGAAAGTCAAAGATCATTACAAAATTTCTCATATTCATTTTTAAAAAAAGAAAAAGATAAATTCAAGACTTAGGGTAGCCACACAAAGGCAACCGAATTCGGTCACCGAAGGCGAGAAGAATTGCACTACAAAAACGGACCGAATCTAGGTGGGCTCTGTGTGCAGTTGTTGAAATTATATAGTGCAATTCTTCTCACCTAAAGCGCCTAGTGGCTCGGTGACCGAAATCGGTCGCCTTTATGTGGTCACCCTAAAGGCGACCGAATTCGGTCACCGAGCCACTAGGCGCTTTAGGTGAGAAGAATTGTACTATATAATTTCAATAACTGCACATAAAGCCCACCTACATTCGGTTCGTTTCAGCGCCGTAGGTGCTGACTGTTTTTATCGAAATCAAAAATACATTCCTACTGCGCCGAAAGAGGCCGATCCGATGACACGGTGACGGGCAAGACCGTCGCTCGACAGGAAGGTATAAAGGGGTGTTCTCATGTGTACGGAAACGGAAACGACTACGACGTACAGAAACGACTAAAAAAATCCATCAAGTAGTAAAACAGAGAGGGTGTTCTCATGTGTGCGGAAACGGAAACGACTACGACATGCGGAAACGACTGAACTTTTTTTTTCGCACTGGGTGGCGATTTTTAGTCGTTGCCGCACTGCCGCAGGCCGGAACTTACGTCATTCCCGCCTTTTTTTCCTCCCGCGCTTTTTTTGGTATGAGCTGAAACCTGGCTCTGTGGGTCAAACAGTATGGTGGAAACCTTCGTATTGCAAAGATGCCAAGACCGTGGCACATATCAAACACTGATATGGAGAAGCTCATTGAGCTTGTTAGACAAAACAAGACACTTTTTGACGTGAGGAGGCCAGATCACAAAGGCTCACATTTACACAAATATATTTGGGAAAGTACAGCAAAGGGGGAGAAATGATATGACTGTTGAGTTTGTGCTTTATCCTTTGACTTCACGATTGTACTAAAGTCTGTTCTGTTTCGTAAAGATGTAAAGAAACTGCAGCTACCTGAGCACAATGATTACCAGCTAAACTGGTATCTTAATGTATGTAGTAATCATCATCAGCGGATCACCTCACAAACGGCTGTTTTAACAGCGGATCACCTCACAAACAGCTGTTTTAACAACCACCCTGTATGCATTTACATTTGGGTAAATGTAGGTCTATGTAAGATTGATTTTATCCATTTCTCACTTCCCCCACATTCACTCCGTAACCATGTACACCTTTTACAATCTTGACTTCACCCCCCCCCCCCCCGTACGAACAGCCATTAGAATGGTGAATGTCCATGACAAGATGTTCTAAAACTTGGTAGAATTTTGTATGGACTGGATCTAGCTAGATATGTACGATTTGACTATTGTATAGGAAACCAGATCTATTATTTAATTTGAGTTTTATAAAATCCAACCACTTAATTTGTTTTTTTCCTCTTTATCCTTTTAAAATAAAATCATTATCATAATTAAAAACTGCACAAATCCCCTTGCTTTCCCGATATCTCCTCCGCCCCTTTGTATAATTTTCATTCGTTGACACTCTCCCATCCCCTTTCCCCTTTACGGCTCTGAGTGCAAGTCTACTCTTTGGATTTCTATTCCAGCATTCCTGAGCTGAGAATATGGAAATACGTGATTACATATATATATATAACAGACATGTACATATCTGTATCATAACATGATTGCTTTAAGTGTGGAGTCTTTGAGAATTGTGCATTAAAAAACAAAAGAAAAGAAAACCTCAGGGCTGATAAGTGCTGAGATTTTCCAATACAGATTAGAAATCATAATTATTTGCCATTATATCACCACCAGGCGAAGACAGTTCGTTTAAAAAATGGAAAAAAGGGGGTGTCTGTAATGAAACAGTTTGTCATAATCAAATGTAATTGGTGTGAGGTTAGTGGTCAAGGGGAAATAACCGAATTAATTATAGAGAGGAGGTGAATAAATATAACATGTGAAGTACGTCAGTTGTAGATAAGGACGGTGTTTTTTGATGACGTCATTTTAAGCAAGAGGGAACTATTGAACAACAGGAAGGCGTAGATAAACAGTAGTATGCTAGTAGATAGAATATCACTGGTGTTATGGTGAATGGGCTATAGATAATCAGATATATACTAGTGATATTAAAATGTAAAGATAATGTGCTATCGATGAAGATTAACACCCCGTTTTCAACGTGGGGGTGAGAACTATTTATTTGTCTACGTCACTTAACCGTTAAGGCGTATTGATAATATAGGCAGCCGAGAGAGCAGCTGACCGGGGGACTTCACTCCGTGCATAGCCTTCCCTGTGTGTAGGAGTCAGTTGCATCCTACTTGAGTGGATGATTGTAAATTTTACCAATACAACATGACTAGATGTTGATCTTGTCATTTATATTCATAAGCTTGACATGACACCGCTTTGATATATTGTTTCTGGCCTTAGTGCCAGACCAATCGTAAGTAATCGAAGATAGAATCTCTTGATGACATCGACAGTGAATGAAACGTACGACATTTATCCGTTAGGAGAGTCTTGAAGGAACCCACCAGGAGTGAATGCAAAATTAAACTGCCATCTAGAGCTGCATCTAGAACTAATGTATGAAATGTATGACTAACTGTGATTGAATTATCTGGGTGAGGCTGGGAAATGCCAGCCCATCCTAGAGCTAGATATATCTAGATATCTAGATCTCTGTACTTAACTGGGCCGACGTCACTTGTCGTTGACGGGCTCGTTCTCTACTAGAATTGTAGGCAGAATATCCCATATGACATTATGTATTCAGAGACTGTAATTGTCATCCAATAAGTAATCTAGTTTTTAGATATATATACCTAATAGATCTAGTTTAAGCAGATAATTAGTGAGTCCAGAGTTAAATGTTATTAGAGAAAGTATAGAGCTAGACTTAGAAGGAAGTATTATTAATTATGGATGTGATGCCACAGATGTTTATCCTTATTAATTAATTAGATCTAGTCGAGATTGTTAGTGTCTTTATTATAAATAAATGTGACCCTGCAGGTCTGATGGATTGAACTTTAATCAGATTGTCTTTTAGTATTTGGAATGGTATGAAAGTTAGGTCTTAGATGGAATAAATAATAAATCATAAAACTCTCGATTATAAAAAAATGCAGTCGAACCAACACCCCATCAACACAACATTATGATTCCAGGGAATCCATAACAACTGGGTCATAACACAGTTAACATCTATTGCATTGTTAACCATTGTAATTCTTGTGGCAAGCAACATAAGATAAGATAAGATATAACTTTATCACCCTATTGTTAGGAAATTTGTTGTCACACCACCAGTAGTAGAACTGCATTGAATATAATATCAAAGGCACATAGGTCCCTGACGCATACCGTACACACGCACATTGCTCACATGAAGAACATTACTCCCACACACTGTCAGAACAATGGATTTGGAAAACGCACAACAGAATATATGTACCAAATTAGGAAACATTACTGCTTCGAATGCTGGATGGCAAAAAAGATCGCATATAAAGCTTTCTGTTTGTCTTTCAGTACATTATTCGTCTGCTTCTTTGGGGTCGGACTATCTGATGGAACAAAAGGTGGGAGCAATCATTTAGAACTGATTTCAGTACTCTTCCTCAATTTCTCACACATTTTACGCTGCAACATGTCAATTTCAGCGGAGAGCTGGAAGAAAGAATGGAGAAATAATCGTGGACCCACCACTGGCGCTCTCGACGACGTTTTTGTTTTCTTTTGATACATCTGTGATGGAGGAATGACATTAAAACCAACTCCTCCTCTCAAAGCAAGAAACTGCATTCGGCTCTGGACGAAACAGATGCCATGGTGGCAGGGAGAGAAAAAATAGCAGACTGCAAAGAACGAATATCATGACTAGAGAAACAAAAGTGATATTTTCCTTTATTTTGGCCGCTTCCGTTTCCATTTCCGTACACATGGAAACACAAAATTTTATTTCCGCACGTCGTTTCCGCATATCATTTTCGTTTTCGTTTCCGTTTCCGTACACATGAGAACACAGCTTTATGAGTCATACTCATTTAAGGTAAGCGGGGCGATTTTCTACTGACCAAAACACATCTGGACGGGACGATAGAGGAAATTTGATTGAATTTTTGGATTCAGCGGCCTTAAATTAACAAAGTCACCGAGCAGAATTTGTTTATTTTGAAAGAGAACAATTTTTTAAAATTTTTAATCATTTTACAGATATGATAATTCAAAATGTTTAAAGCGAGCATCTGGTCAACTCAGTTTCACTCTGCACAATTCCACGTAATGCAGTGAGTAGTGTGAGCAGAAAAAAAGTACAAATAAAACCTACCAGGCGCAATGCACCAAAATTGTGGGCGGCCTTTATGTGTAGCATAGGCGCTCTAGGTGGTAACCGAAAGCTCCGACCTATAGGCGCCGACTTATTAGGCGGCCTTTTTGTGGTCACCCTTAGCTTAGGCACGCACTATGCGAGTTTGATCGACCGACTCGTCGGTTGGTGACCTAATGACACGGAGTTTGAAAGAGAGTTTGCACACCAGCCAACTGGTTTCTTTCTCACTGAAATTCAATGTCATAAACCAACCACTCGACTTATCGGCCGACCATCGGCTGGTGTACGCCTAGGTTAAAACTTGCTCGTCTGTTTATCACGACTGGACATTCAACTTCCCACAGAAAAAACAAACAAACAAATCGAAAGTCGCATGGTAAACTGTCGTAATTCGGTTTTTGCAAATTTTTCAGGATGAGCGAAAAACTGAATAACTTTCTGTATCAGACTTCACGGTTACCGTATTGAAAAACTGGCTCCACGAAAATCTGCACCCTAGAGTATGCATGTGTCAGCTTTGCCCATCTGTCTTGCACATCATCATCATCATCAGTTGCCCTGCCTGGAACAGACATTGGCGAGCATGGCTCTCCACTCGGATCTGGCATCAGCTAACCTCAAGAAGGAGTTGTTGTTGTGACGTTTATTTGTTGTCCATGAAATAAGACTTTGAGTGAACGTTTTTCTCTGTCTTTCCCTGCTTTTCCTGCCTCCGATCTTCCCCGAGACTGCTAGATGTTCAAGGCTCCTGGGGCGACAGATGTGTCCTAGAAATTTCAGTTGCCTCTGCCTTATTGTTATCTTCTCAGATTAGAGTCTGTCAATACTGACTCATTAATTTGATTTTTTCTCCATCCATGATATTCTCAATATTCTTCTAATAAACCACATCTCTGCTGCTTCTACTTTCCTCTCTATTTCTTTGTTCATTGTCCAACATTCACATCCGTATAAAAGCACTGACCATACATAAGTTTTCAGGACTCTGATTTTAGTGGTCGTTGGTAGATTTCTGTTCATTAATATACAGCAACACAACATACAGCAAAATGGCGCTAACAGGAAAGAAGAAATTGTTTCTTTGGTGGTGGTAGAAAAGGGGGTATTTAATATCCCGTTTTGGATACACCCTGTCTGCAAAGAACGTGGATAATATGGAGAATATAAACTGTTACCACAAAAGTTGCTAGACGAAGGAAAATATCTTAAACTAGATGAGCTACCGGGCATTGCCCAGAATAAACAATCATGTGATCCCCCCCCCCCCCCCTTCTCTAGTATAATAAAAGTAATAAACTACAGTCTTGCTTCAGAACCCATGCGCACCAGAACACTACGCACCAAACTGAACGCTTGATACGGTTACTTTTTATGACATGCACGGTACTATATTATATTACGAAACAAACATGCAAATATACAGATGTTACATAGCAATAAACATTGTTATTTTTTAAAAATACATGCTTGAAGTAAACAACTTTTTATTATAGCCATCATCTTCCTTATCCCAGTTGCCATCTTCCTGCCAAATTTAAGGTCTGAAGAGTATATAGTTTGGTCAGTTAGTCATGCCAAAGGTTGCGAGTTACTGAAATATATAATAGATAAATGTATTTTCGTGTGAGGAGAGCGACATTCGACTATCTCATGGAAAAAGTCCTTGTCTTGACAACCATAACACTGACCGGAGGAAAGCATTTCCACCACTAGAGAGATTTGCTGTTACTGTGAGGTGTAAAATAGCCTAGAGAACTGTGACTTGCTAACTGTGCCAAAAAGTCTTGACATGCGAAACAGACAGACTTGGGGGGCGGAGAGCGGAACAGAAGCTTTGGACAAGTAATCCATAGCCAAAGATAAGAGTATTTTATTTTTTCATACGTATACTTCTCCTCAACTTAGAGGAGCGCATGCTGTGCACAAGACCACTAATTCTTACTTGTCAGTTAAGTTTGTCTTTACTAACTACCCGCAAGAGCTCACAGGGTGGAGGGAACGGGAGCGGAGGATGATTGATGGAGGCAGGCCTTCAAAATGTAGTTTTTAGTTACTTCGAGATTGAACTGAACATCAGTACAAAATGTTATGCATAATCGAAGTGGATAGGTGGGCCCCTGGGTGTACCTAGCGAAATGTAGGCGTTTTAGGATAGGTGGACCCCGGACCAATGAAAAGCTGTCTTTCATCGCCAAGTTAGGTTAGGGTAAGAAAACAAACATTCGAATGGCGGCATGGATGTCGATAGATCTAGATCTATGTAGATCTACATGTTTTGTTGAACCTAGGGAGGGGGGGGGGGAGTGAGGGTCTAGTCAGTTTGTATAAATGGGCGGTAGTCAGATTGACTAATCAGGCGAAAAGGGGCTGGGGTAGCCATTGGCGATCGATGTACCCACAAGTAGGCCTACATTGGCTGAGATCATACCTCCTTGGTGCAGCGGTTGAGTGAGTGGACTTGAATGCCAAGTTTCTGGTACCACCAGATAAGTACTCATGTCTGGAATTTGTTGCTGAATTACAACAGAATTTTTCTTTTTGCAACATCACTCTTACGGAACACAACACTTTTAAGAACTACTATCCTAAAACATTTCACTACAGTGAACCCAGCCGGAGGTCCACCTATCCTTAAATCTACTTATTTCGCTAGGTGGACCCCGGGCTCCACCTCTCCTCTACCATGCATAATACAGAATAAGAAAAATAAAAGTCAGACTTTAAACTCAATCACAATATGCCATGAAGTTTACACTATTTATACCCCCAAGTTTTCCCCACTGTATCCATAAATGACCAGGCATCTGGAGTGGTTCAGATTGGGTTAATTTATAATTCAGTTTGCACGAGTTGGTACAAATGCACCCGAAGAAAGGAAAAATTAATACCCCCACACTGTTTCACAATCTTTAGCATGATTCATCCAAATCTATTCCTTTTCCCACGCGCGAAAAAGTATATTTAAAAATAAATAAATATAGATCAGTAATAATTCCCCATTAATTGACATGTCTCTAGCCATCGCGCCTCCTATGCATACGAGGTATTAATATTATTTTACTTGATTATTTCCCTTTAAACATATACATGTCAATATCGTGTTGTTTTTGTTTTTTTAAGAGAACTCGCCCGCCACTTGAGACAACACGCACGCAAGGACACGCACACAACGGAGACTAGGCTCTCACACAGGCACACGTACAATACTAAAATACGAACTTTTTTACCAACTCAAGGGCATTAAGTTTTATGACACCAGAGTCTGCGCTTGGCAGTGTAAAGATGTTGCACAAATAACCTTCTGCAAAAAGTCATTCTCGCAACTGACGGAACATTGAATGTGGGCAAGTAAACAATTCTTTATGAATGCACAGTTACACCTTTTGGTTTTTTAGTTAGTTATTTTCAAAGGCAAATACTAATTAGAGGGTCCGGAATGATTAATTTGTGCAGGTGTTTAGTTCTATATTTTAGCAGGTTTCGCTGCTCTTGGCATTTACACCTCATATTTCTTGGTTTTTTAAATGTTTCTTGTCCTTGTTTCTGTGTAGGTTTTTTGTGGTAGGGATGAGTTGTTGTGTTTTAGAATCTTGCCCGGACAGCGGCCTTGTTCAGCCTGCTCTTCTCGACTTTCAACTGCCAAAGTATCTTTAACTTGCGCAACGTGCACACGGGCTCTCCGAGTTTTTTTTTTTTTTTTTGTTATTATCCGAGAAGACTAGGTGCTCGATCCTACCTACCATAGGCTCAGGGACAGAAATTTTTCCCCAAAAACAAAGAATTCTAACATGCCTGCACCGACCGGGCATCGGACCCGGTCCCTTCGGCATGAGAGGCGAGCACCTTGCCTCTAGACCAATGAATTGTTTGTGTGCCCAACGAACAAAACATTTATGTGGATACATGCAAAGCGCATACAAAAACGTCACCGCAAACACAGGCATGATAAGAACACTGCTTGTGATAAGATGAAATGTTGAATTTCCGGTTGAAAGTTTGCAAGTCATGGAAACAGCCACATGTTAAAATTCCATTTTTTTTTTCTGTATCAAAACCACCTGGAGACATTTCTCACGATTTTGTGACCAGGAAATGTTTCAGTAAGGACATTTGTCCCTATGGAGTTTTCCTGTACCTAGGATTAAGGCCTGGGCAGCGCTGTCCAGGTTGTTGTCTGGGAGGTGGGGGTGTGGGGGGGGGGGGGTCTGGGTTTTTGTGTGTGTGTGTGTGTGTGTGTGTGTAATTTCTATAGAGACAGCTGTCTGTTGTAGTTTGGCGTTTTCTAACTAGACACCAAAGGGGACAACATCACTCCAGTTTTCTTTTGTGTGTGTGTGTGTGATTTCTATAGTGACAGCTGTCTGTTGTAGTTTGGCGTTTTCTAACTAGACACCAAAGGGGACAACATCACTCCAGTTTTCTTGTGTGTGTGTGTGTGTGTGTGTGTGTGTATTAGTATTGCAAGTCTGGTGCCTGTGTTCGAACGCAGTAGAGAGGGGAAGGGGGAGGAGGGCTAGACATTCATTAAAGCATTTATATTACCTTATTAAATGGATCTATTTTTGCTTTGTGGTCTAAGGATTAGGAAGTAACATTTAGTAAATATTTATGTGAAATGCATGGGGGGGGGGGGGCTCTGTCGATTTTTTTTTTTTTTTTTTTTTAAACGAATCTAATAATTACAGATTTCAATACAATAGATAACACTGTCACATCGAGTAATTAATGGAGAAGAAATAAACATTGTAAAAATACCATATTGTGAATAATTCTTTATCGACGAGGAACTTCGCAAGAATGCCTCAATTTTATTAGATTTATTACTTGAAGCGCTAAAGCTGAACATAGAGTTGTTCAGATTTATTAGCGTAATGCGAACTGACAGATGTACGAATTGTCCACGTCTTGAAAGAAGGACCAAAAATCGTTCTCGCAGTGGAAATCTTCCCACACGCCGGTGCTAGGATCCATTGCCACGCAGTCCGAAACGGAAGAACCAAAGTAGTTGTTTGGCCCATCGTCGGAGCCCCAGTTTTCGTAACCCACAGGCGTGCCGTCCGACCAGACATAGCTTCCCTCATTCTTCCTATCCTCCAAACCGATCCAAACGCCTTGGCTTCCGGTTTGAAGTTTCTGAATTGTCTGGAAGATGAAGTTTTGTGTGGCCTGGTCCCTGATGACAGCCAAGATACCGCCGTTGAGTCTGCAGTCATTCTCAGCATCGGCGTAGTCTGACTTGCGGTACATGACGAAGCTGTAGCATAGTTCATTGTGGACTACCAAGTACTGGTCTCGAGGAATGCTTACAGGGCATCTGTTCAGTAGAGAGGATACCGTTGTCGAGGATACTCTTGCCGATGATTCAGCTGCACCTGAAAAAAAAAGGGGGTGGGGGGGGGGGGGGGATTTAACCATTTTTTTAAAACAAGAGGAATATAGAAAATTTCTGATCGAGTACTGAGAAAAAACAACCGGAATGTCACAAGAAAAAAGGTAGACGGGAGATGGTAAACAGGCATAAAAATGATCAGAGGCTCTCTTAACTATTCTGAAATGGGACGTTTCCTCACGAATGATTTTAAAGACAATATCGATAGTTTTAAACATTGTCAAGAGCCATCGGAACTTGCATGCAGGATTAATAAAACAGAATTTTTGTTGCTGTTGCTGTTGTTGTTTTGGTTAATCCTGGTGTGAGGTTAGCAGGATTAACAGTCTACTGGACCTAGCAGCACTTTTTTTATATTCGGCCCCATTTGCTAAGCCTAGGAGGTTGTTAACCCGGGTTGTAAGATAGCACGGTTAGCCATATGCTTTTTGTATGTAGACTCATTGCTAAGCCTAGTAGATTATCATGTTAATCCGGGTGTTAGGGAAGCAGGGTTAAGAGACTGCTATTTTTAGCAATGGCTTTTCTTATGGTCTCACTGCTAAGCCTAATAGACTGTTAATCCTGGTACATGTATTAGGGTAGCCGCGTTAGCAGCTAACTGGGCTTAGCAACGCTGTATACGGCCCCTTTGCTTAGTTAAGTAGGTTGTTAATCCTGGTACGAAAGTAGCAGGGCTAGCAGCTTTCTGGCCTGGCAAACGGTTTTTGTAAACGGCCGCCACATCATTATCTCCTTTCTGGCCTTTTGGCTCACCGGCCTACAAAACATGCTGTTCAGCTAACGATTTTACCACTGCCTCCACTGTGGTACACTCTTTCTGTGGGTTAGAGCAGAGCATTGAGAACACTTACCAGCCATTCTAAGCATTCTGTGAGAACAACAGCAGTGGCTCAATTTAGTGCGTGTGTTTGTGTAAAAAAACGGGGGAGGGAAAGGGGGAGGGGGTTGGTTACAAGTGTTTAGGTCTTTGTTTGTTTTTTTTCCCATGCTCGTTCCTATTCTAGACGCTTCATTGTTAGTACTCACCTAATATTGTGCGAAGCCTTACAATACAATATGATATAATAATAGCCTATAGTGTAACTCGATGTAAGCTGGGAGAAGATGATTAGTTGGTTATCTGGTTTTTCCTTATGCTTTGCTTTCCTTGTGTTAGAGTTAAGCTTATCCTCCTTGGCTCCCTTACGGAGTCCCAAGGCGAGCAACCCACATGCCCACTCCAGATGGGAGTCTAGTCGCCACCAATGAGGCCAGGATATTTTTGCACGTTGTCTCGTACTAGGGTGGCTTTGTTAATAAAAAGACCTATCCTAAGGATACAGAGATAGAGACTGTTTTGTGTCAATGTGCGTTTCTTTATCGTTTCGTCTTTTAATTTCGTAATTATAATGTCTTTCCAAAATGTGTCTGTGATATTCCATGTGTGTAAAAGGCGGGGATCCCCGAGATGTCCGCTCTCAGACCCGCCGCGTGACGAACTGACCCGCTTCTTGGAGTGGCGTCACCTCGCGACAGGGAGGGCGAAGTGTTTTTGGGTCTTTGTTTTAGGAGATTTCACTGCCCTCGGCATTTACATCTCACTTTTCTTTTTTTAATTTTTCTTGTTGTGGTCGGGGATTCGTTTTTTAGAATGTTTGCCCAGGCAATTGCCTGGTATTTTCGCTTTCCAACTGCCAAGGAGTCTTTAACGTGTCCTTATCCGAGAAGACTAGGTGCTCGATCCTACCTACCGTAGGATCAGGGACAGGAAAATAATTATGAGAAAAAATCCCAAATTCCAACATGCCTGCACCGACCGGGATTTGAACCCGGTACCATCGGCATGAGAATCGAGCACCTTGCCTTTAGGCCACAGCATCCCCCCGGGCTTGGTTACACCAAAATTACCTCTCTTTAAGTAGGCTATGTACGCCCGATTTCGACGACATTTTTACTTTACATCCCCCCCCCCCCCTTTCGAGTACTCGACTATTAGAATGGTGAATATCCATGGCAACGCCTTGATGTTTGAAAACTTCAAGCATAATTTTTGCTTTGACTAAAAAATTTTGACTTTGATTTAATGCGCAGCCTTTTATATTATATATATCTCTCTTTATATGAATTGATAATCATAGTTTTATAACCGTTTTCCTTGAAAAATAAATAAATAAATAAATACTATACACGTTTTACTATTCATGGCAATAGTTGAAAAGGACATGTGCGCCCCAAGTGGTAGATAATCAAATTTAACTTACAGAAGCCGGCTAGGGCAGCGAAAAGTATCCAACTGGAGAGCATGTTGAATGTCAACCTTTGAAGATTCGTCCTTCCACCTAAAGAAACTCTTGGATAAAGGTTTCAAGGCGTAAATATTTTATCTATTTATACATCTTTTGTGGTCGTTGTTCTTTTATCTATTACATTCATACGCCCTTACCACTAAGCCTATTATCAGCAGGAAGAATGTGCAAGTGGCTACATTGCTTGTCAATTTTTTATTTATTTTTTTATATATATAAATACATCTGTTTCTTTCTCTCTATGTGTATGTAAGCGCAAGTTGAAATGTACAGAATCTTTCAGATTTGAATTTGCAATGTCCCCCCCCCCCCTCGATGTCATTTGTGTACTGGTGTCTGTGTCGTTTATGGATTTGTAAATCTGTGACAGGATGGATAGATTAAATTGACAGACAGGAGACAAGTGGGCGGACACAGACAGACAGAGAGACAGACAGACAGACAGAGAGACAGACAGATAGATAGATAGATAGATAGATAGATAGATAGATAGATAGATAGATAGATAGATAGATAGATAGATAGATAGATAGATAGATAGATAGATAGATAGATAGATAGATAGATAGATAGATAGATAGATAGATGTATTGTATGCAATGTGTACGCAAGATATGGGACGGTTGCTTAGTCCAAGTTTAGTAACTA
>OZ007569.1:53514406-53629406 GCA_963931925.1 Onchidella celtica | reverse complement strand
ACCACGGTTATATATCTACTGCTATTTCATGTATTGGTATTTCTGTTATTGTAATGACAAGAATACTCAAAGACTGCTTTTACCATAGGGGCAACATTTGCATAAGGGCTTCTACTGCTGTTGTTGCTGTTGTTTTTTTTCACCGTCAACGTTACAGTGACGGTGTCGCTATAGTTTCATAATAGATCTAATGCTTCTTTCAGCACATGGCCCCCATGCTTTGCATCACATAACTATCTCTAACAAACGCCAGTTACTCCTACAGCAATTCTAATCATCAGCCGCACTCTCAGGTCTAAGGGGTGAAGCAGACCACTGATACAATAGGCACTGCCCACACCGCGAGTGTCTATTGTGCTAGTATGAAGCAAAATTTATGGGGGGGGGGTGGGGGCTAGCCGCCGGCCTTGGTCTGTTTTACCCCTTATCTTTCCACAACCACCACTAACTCATTTCAGACCTGTTCTGCTTCGTTTCCCCAATCTTACCACATTAGTTCATTTTGTTTTATAGATATTTATTACTAAAGAGACGAACATAAAACCAGTAATTGTCCGTATTCTTTTCAGACTAAATTTCCATAATTTCAGTATGAAATGACGAATTTAAGTCTAAACTAATAATAATGTCATCAATAAAACAGAATGTTTGTTAACTTTTGTGCATTGACTTCTTCTCAACAGTGATAAATAAACAACTCACCGAAGCCCACCAAAACTGCGAAAAGTGCTAAAACGGAATTCATGTTGTCTCTCGGTTCGGCAAAGTTTCAAGTTACTGCTATAAAGATCTTTCCCCAGTTGAAGACGTTAGGTTCTAGTGGCATATTTATCTACTTTACAATTTCGGCCGCCTTATCTGTGTGTGCGTGACAGCACAAAAAAAATCGTGATGATTCTTGTTTTATGTGATCAAATGAATTAAACCTTTTGTTTCCACACAGAGAGTGTACGGAAGTGCGCAGGTGGCATATAATTATTACGGTCATTGTAAATGAGTATGAGCTTCCCGAATGCCCGGGTGCAAAAAAATAGTTATCGTGTTGTTATTGTGTATGTTATGTACCATTACTTGTTTACCTATACCAAGGCAACCTAATCTCTCTTTCCCCGAACGGAAGAACACGTCCATGGGATTTATTAGAAACTTGAAATGAGGACGGAATGAGGCACCTAAAACTGTGGAAATTTGCAATCCAACATTATTATTTTAATCTTTCCCACCAGTCGCGAAACAGTTAACAGATCTGCCTCTCGCTGCAGGCTCGCCACAGGGATGCAAAACAAAAGAAAAACAAGCAAGATTTTGAAGTCGGTGCATAAAGTTTGCAGATGTAAGGTCATTATTGTCTGTCCTGTATAGTTTGAAAAGAAACGTGCCTTTTTACTTTGGTCCCTTTTTTCTCTGTTTTGCCTTCTACAGTAATCGGTAAAAATTAGATTGGACTTACAGGAAAGATTAGGCCTGGTTAAAACTATTGAGCGTTTCCATAAGAATTTGTGCCCCTAAGCTCTATGCATGACGTACGTCATGGTGTCCAATCGATACCACACTCCTTATGAATAATTTATCAGAACGTACGAGTAGGTGTTTAACAATAAACTCCACTGTAAAGCTAGGTTTCCATGTGTACGTTATGCGTAATGGGCAAGACGTAATGCGCAGTGCGTGATGCGGACTGCCCTTTTCCATGTGTGCGTGCAAATATATGTTCGTGATCCGTCAGTTTGTCCTTTTTGGTTCTGAACACAGTTTGGTATTCATAGAGCTATGGCTCCTTGCTTGTCTAGAAATGTGTACCTTTCTTTACCTCCCATTGCAGAATGTCAGCAATGCTGTTCCATATGTTTGTAATCTTGGGAGCATCCTTGGTGTCCTCCCGCGACGGATAAAAAATAGCAGGATTTTGCTTCACAAGATCAAGTAATTGATCAAGAACATTATCTGGGAAGAAATTACGTGGCGTTTTGCGACAGCTTGTCGAAAACACACGTGCAGAAATACGTATTTTTGGGAAATCTGGAGCGGGAATTTCTAGCTTCCGGTGTCCGTATAGCTGCGTGATGCGTATTCGAACGATGGCCAGATCGTTCGAATACGCACTACGTATCACGCACACATGGATACACTTTAGTTAAATTTCCATGTAAACGTTGTTTATGCATTACGCATTACGCACTGCGCATTACGCATTACGCATTACGTACACATGGAAACCAAGCTTAAGGGTTTTTAAAAGTACGGTGTCCGTGAGACTCCAGGGCTTAGGGGTAGGAACAGTATTATTGCATGTGCGTTGCTGAGCACACAATCACGTGCAGATTTCAAAACTTTTAAAACTATGAGAAGGTGGGCAATGACGTCATTAAGGAATACTTTGAATTTCAAGAAAAGTTTGTCAGAAATAAAATAACTACAAACGGTTTTTAATTGCTCCTGAGAAGTACGTCGATAAGTTTACCTCGAGATCTTGTATCAGGGATGTGTGTACAGGACCTTTTTTGCTATCGTTGGTAACAAAATAATATCACCACCACGACCCTAACCTCATATAATCTCAACCCTATCCCACCTCTCTTACCTCGTCCACCAGAGGATCATCTCTCCTCATCTCCCACTTTGACGTTGTCTCCCCTAAAAATTTATGACTGTCATTGTTCAGTGTGTCAACAATTCACCCAAATTTAAAAGTATAAACATATTAGTAAATAACACACGAAAGCAGTTTAAGTTGCTGTATTTATATTGGGTTAGCTCTGATCTGATTTACTGAATGAGGAGTTTGGAGGTTGCTCCTAAAATCTGTTTACAATCAGTGGACTAGAAATAATTACGATTTCTTCTTATATCAGAATGACACGTGTGATAAAACAAGATAATTTTGAAAGCTTTATAATTTGTTTTCTCTCGAAAAGTGCATTTTTCTATTTTTGAGAGGCCATTACCCTCAAAAGTTTAGAATGTTCATAGTCAGCGGAATTTCTCTTTGAACCTTACAACTGTTTTAAGCTTATCTGATTTTGAGCTGTTTTCGTAACAGGACGGTACGCTAACAACGTTAATTTGGGTTTTTATGTAAAAAACACAATGAATGTCATTTATGATGTTATCTTGCAACCTCTCCAGTACTGTAGACAAATACAACGTCTTCGGCTATCCGTTAACGGGTAATACCTGCAAACCTGCAGCACTATTATTTTTTATTACAGTATTCCTGTAAACAGTAGCTCACTGTCTTATAGTTTCAGTTGCTTCCAAAATCTCATCAGAGCTGGGAATTTTTGAAACCAATGGATATCAAACCTCGATAACGCTCACTTTCGGCTGACTCGAAGTTAGTGAAGCTTTTGACAAAACAGATTCCATACTTTTTTATTTTTGTCATTCGCATTTCCAACTTTTGCGGGTATCAGTATTGCCTGTTTCCTTTGAGTCCGCACAGAATGCAGATATCGAGTATTGCTGGTTCTAACACTCTACACCTTTTAGACAATTGTATTTGCAGTATTAATGCATTTATGATTTAGTTGAGAGAAACAATAATTATTTCTCAAGCATTTTCTGATATCACAGGCCCCTATTCTAAACAAAGAATGTTAAGATGTTCAAGATAAAGGACACAGAGAGGGTCTACACACAGTTGAGAGCGAAGAAGGAAAAAAGTGGCATCAAATTGCAACATGGCAAACCGGGAAAAGGATACAATTTTTTAGAAACACTACCAAAGCTTCGCGTCTGTTACGATCTGACGAGAGCACAACTAATTTTAATAATATCTATGTTAAACATGTTGCTACCGGTTCCCCAATTCCTCCCAAAGGCTAAATCTTGCCAGTGGAAAAATAATGAACCAGTATTTTCAGCTAAGAAACAATTGTTAACTGGCTTTTTTTTTTTCTTTGTTAAGATACAGAAAATAATCTTGTAACAGTGTGAAAAGACCATCTGTCCATACATGCCTCCACTTCAGGCTTTGGTTGATCTAAAAAATGTTACTCTTGCACCAATGGCATTTCTTGTCTTTTTTTTGGCAACTGCTCTGATGCCGTACATTCAGCCATGAATTTAGCACGATTCTTCCGTTTTGCAGGTTAATTTTTAACGTACTTTAATTTTTCACAGAACACGAAAGCGATCAAAACAGGATAAGAAGATAAACATTTCTGAGTGGGGGTTTCCGGCTTGTATTAAGTTAAAAAAAAAAATTCAGGTTTTTCAAAATGTCAGTTGTCTGAGTCAGGATGTTTTTAAATTGGTGTTCGAGTTGAACTTAATTAAGCTAATGGCAAGGTGAAGCCGCGGGCAGATACATACGCACATATACATCCACATCCAGATATACGAAATTATTGTCTACCTTTGCACAGCAAATTCTTATGTATTTTCAAACTAAACTAAATGTCCCGTGCTCACACTACTGCTACTGTATAGTAAATTGGATGATGGCTGTTGCTGGTAATTATAAGTTATACTTTATTATACTAGCCGACCCGCGCAAGATATATCTTGCAAATTTTCCATGTACTAAGAGCAACCGTAAATCTAGATCTAGGCTACATTAAAACGGCATTTGGATTCCATGCTATGACTAATAGAACTTCCAGCTACACCACAATTTCACACAGAATTATTTTATTTAATTACCCATTCTACGAACCTCTTCGTTTCTTGGTGCGGAACCAAACTTCCGCGTTCAGTCGGAGCGTCAAAATGGTATCATTCTCCCGGTTCACTCAAAATGGTGAATTAAAATAGAATGACCGAAAAAAATCTATTTTGATAAATTCGGGGACAGGAGTTTTCGTATGTTTTATGTGACGAAAACCTGGGTATATAGATACTGTGGACGTCTGTAAAATTTGAAGCGTGTTGGCTAAGTATTAATGGAGGAGTAGGCTAACATAGCCTCCAAAGTTCACTTTTATAATAATAATAAAGATTATTGTAAGCAAATTTATGAACGGTAGTAGGCAGTAAGGGGCGGAGAGAGCGAATGCCCGTGCATTTTTGTTATTTTTAAAATGTTTTTCAAAGATTGTTTGCCTGATTTTCCTGTGTATTTTGAATTGGCCGTTAGGCCTTACAATAAACTTGAACTTGAACTTAAACTTATAAATTTCATGCAGAAAGTGAATCAATTAGTTAGTTAGTTCGCCAATCGGTCGGTCGATCAGTCACTCAGTCAGTCAGTCAGTCAGGAAATACATCACTGGATATGGATGACGTGCGAATCGGTGGGTTGTAAGTGGGGGAGTTTAATTGATGGGATGGCCAGGTGGTAAGTGGGTGGACGAGTACTTATCACTGAATGAGTGAGTGATGGGGCAAATAGATGCCTAAGTGAGTGGATAAGCACATATCAGAACCAGTGAATGACTCAGTGACCCATAGTTTCTGTCACTGACAATGAGTGATAATGAGCGTATAAGGTGTCATCTTTTCAAATCTGACATCCCCCAGACCCCGATCTTCGTCCTTGTTTGTCCCAATTCCACTTCTTGCACAACTGAGAAATTCCACGTTGAACGTTTGCGACTTAGTATTATGACTTGGAGTTAGAATAAATCGGAACTGTGAAACTGCTTGATAAGTGCCACAACGCATTCTAGACAAGTGTCAGAGTGTGCATTTGTCAGTCCTCTTCTACATACTAAGAGATCTCCAGTTTTTCGGAAAAATGGAGAGAGAAGAAACAAGAACGAGTGTCGCGAGACGTCAGTAGGTAACTGTCAAAAAAACACAAGCGTGAAAAATCTGAGACAGTAATTGAAACCAATAAAACTTATTTGCAAGGGCATTTAATTCAATAGAAAGTCCGCTTCAGAGCAAACGATTCCCCAAAAATGCAGCAACAACATTTTATTATTGATACCAATCATTAATTTATGTGCTCAACAACAGGAGCAAAAACAATTCTTTAAAGAAATGAAGAGAGCAGAGAGGGGCGGGAATAGCACATTAATGTTACACTTAAGAATGAATTCATTACGCACTTAAATCAGTTACACCTTATTGTTGTTGTTTTATCTCATTCCCACCACCGTTTACTGTCAGGAGAGACTTTATGTATCCCGCCAAAGGGTGTTCGAACTGCAAGACTTCAACTTAGAAATTTAATTTATGTGGTTGTCTTTGATTTAGAAACCCTAAAAAAAAAAATTATACATTTCTGAAAGCTGATTTAAATGGCTGTGACAGGCGAGGGAGGAAGAAATCTGGCAATTGTATTGTCTCATGACTGTGGTTAATGTCATTTATGGAGTGTGACTAAAATCTATTATGATTAACAGCAATCTGATACATTAAAGTTTTATTTCATCCCATCTGTGGTCGAAATTTTCATGAATTAACGAAAGCGATATCACAAAAACCTAAACAGACAGACAGATAACATAGATAGATAGATAGATAGATAGATAGATAGATAGATAGATAGATAGATAGATAGATAGATAGATAGATAGATAGATAGATAGATAGATAGATAGATAGATAGATAGATAGATAGATAGATAGATAGATAGATAGATAGATAGATAGATAGATAGATAGATAGATAGATAGATAGATAGATAGATAGATGAGTGGGTAGGTTGAAGGATGGGTGGGTGGATGGATGGATAGACAGACAGACAGATAGACAACAGATAGATAGATAGACTTTCACGTAAGTAACAGCTGAAAACACTGAATCTCACACAAGTTTACAATATTCTTGTATTTTTATTCTGCGAAGGACTGATCTTTTCCAGAATATGTTGTTCACACATAAAAGCTTTATCATCGAAATGTAAAATTAATGGTCTTCAAACACTGTGGAAAACAGATCAAAGCTGGCATTTATTTACGTGCTGATAGGATATTGGCAGATGAAGACGTGATTGACGTCATTCACGATTGAGGTCAGTCCGCCACTTTCGCAGTGATAATCTTCCCATTCTCCAGTGCTTGGATTTATAGCCACACAATCTTCCAATCTGCCTGTGAAATAATTGTTAGGTCCGTCAGTCTTGGCCCAGTTCTCGTAGCCCACTGGGGATCCATCTTGCCACACAAACGTCTTTTCAGTGACAATGTCATCCAGTCCAATCCAAACAGAGCCAGCATTGGGGCCGAGCTCTTTGATCTTCCCAAAAATGTACTGTTGGTCAACTGCGTTTTTGATCATGACCAATGTTCCACCCAGTTTCTCACACTCTCTTTCGGCGGTCGGGTAATCTCGTTTGATGGAGAAAACGAACTCTAAACATGCGCCGTTGTGCACGTCCAGATACTGGTCCCTTGCAATTCCGGCAGGGCAATCGTTAACAGTTTGTGCGGCAGCTGAAGAAGACAAAACAATGATATCTAAAATACTGTAAGATGTTAACAGTAAGCTGGATGTACCCACACGCTGTGGCACTAGCATTCATGCCAGGGAAAAAAGACCTTGAACTCGCGGCAAAGATCAAAAGCAGATATTGTATACATGATTATACAACTGACGAATTTAGAAATTGCACAAACAAATATGTTTCTATCTGTCCATGGTTTCTATCTGTCCATCTACCATTGCCTGCCTATCTATCTATCTATCTATCTATCTATCTATCTATCTATCTATCTATCTATCTATCTATCTATCTATCTATTTGTCTGTCTATCTGTCTGTCTGTATGTTTGTCTGTCTAGCTATCACAGCGCCTTTTAATCTGTTTGTCTCCTTCGGAATAAGACACATTCGCTGTGCTGTCCACACCTCAGACAAATGACATTTGCCTACAGAGCCAACATTCCAAAAGTCATGTGCAACCACCGGCACCATCAAATCTGCCACTGTATCGCATTCTATTACACCTCGTTTTTGTCGTCCTTGCTTCATATATGACTACTATACCAGCATGGCTGCTGCTGCTGGTACTGATACATCTTCTACTGCCATTTACTAAGGCGTGTTACATCGTCAGCACAACGCCACATCAACAGCCATATTATTATACCACTAAAAAGAAGTTTACAATCTTAATCGCTATAATTATGGTAATTCTCGGTGTCAAGGGATAACTTACCTGAGGCAGCCAGAACAGACACGAGGGCTAAGAAAAACATGTTGTATCAGCTAATCAGTCAGAGAAACTACAAAATGTACCGAAATCTGTTAAATAGAAGAGATTAAAACTCTATCATGTGTTCGGGATATTATGTGTGTCACAAGCCTCGATCTGGCTCATAACCTCAATAAAGGTGATCTAAACTCGTTGAAAAAAGTAGGGAAAAAAATATAATCATGCTACGTGTCCTGTTTACTGTAGGTTGTTCTGCTGACACCGTACATGTACCTTTCTGAACTTGACACTTTTGCACTTTCTGAAAAGAGTCTATCTGTGTTGCTTTCAGCAAGTTGGTCCGAAACATCTGTAAAGTCCAGAGGGAGAGAGGAATATGTGAATTAGATGAATAATTAAATTATAGATTTTGTTGCTGTTGCTGTTGTTGTTGTTGTTGTTATTCTTGTTGTTGTGCTCACTCACTCTGGTTATTGATGGTTCATATAGTATCTGTGGACATCACTGCAAGAAAAAAAAAAACATTCTACTTGCCCCAGAACAGTTCAGTAATGCAGGACATGGAAACAGAAAAATTAAGTTGCTATACCTAAACTTTGAAAGAGAACAACAGGACTCCCCGAGAGATGATGGAGAGACAGCGGCGTAGCCGCAGGCGGTGCCACCAAGGGCGGTTGCCCTGAGCGCAAATTCCTATAAATGCAAAAATTCAAAAGAAAAAAAAACTAGTAATAATAATTTGTAAAAAAAAATAAACAAAAATAGCGCCCCTACCACCATCACAACGCACGCAGAAAATCTCACAATGTTCGAAAATTCTTCATAGTTTTTCCAATATGATAAACAATAAAAGTTGTCACGTCCTAAAGGTCCACGGGTCAGCGGGCACAATACTTTTACTTGCCTTACCCCGGTGCCATTAACCGTGGTGATGGTGGTAGGGGCTGCCTTGGTCAGATTGATCAAAGAATTATCCATCTACGGCCAGAATTATTATATCACTTAATTCCAGAATTTCTGGCCTAAAATTTCCTCTGGAGAATTTTACTCAGTAACTCAGTGCCTTGATATTTGACCAGGTCATAAGTCAACATTCTAGGAAATGATGTCGGCTTTCATGTAATTTTAAGGGAGCGAACCAAACAGCTTTGAAGACGAAGAGCTTTTCAATTGTTGTTACCCTTTACCAGCCCACGTTGTTTCAGGAACACAAATTTTGACACCAAAAGCAATGTTTTGGCCCTTGCTAAGTTTAGGCCATAACACCGAAGAATATAGCATTCTGTCTTCTATAACCCATTATAAAGCTGGTGAGGGTCAAGTTTTGGAGTCGATCTCCTGTCCTAATAAGCAAACGAGTGAACAGTTGTGCGTGCTTATTCCTTATCCCCGAACTCAGGATCTGGTCATGCAAAAGACGACTTTTATCCTGCTTTTCAACTTAAATTTTTTCCTCTTCTCTTTTAAAAAAAAAATCTTTTTGTTGTTATTGTTCTTTGAATTGTTTCGTTATTGGCCGCAAGTCCATCTTTTTAAGCGACATCGGGACAATAATTGAATGACAATGGACACCAGCAGAAATACAAATACAAATGTTTTGGATGGGTATTTAAATTTAAATGAGTTGAAAAGGAGAGCCCTTCGAAGTTTTACAAATAGTGAGCTTCAGAACCATAGCCCAATGAGTTAGGACTGTTTGCCCCCGGTTTGGGAACCATTGAGCTGAACTGGACCTTGCGCACTAGTGAGTCGGAAACAAGTCTGTCGCTCGATCTCGTCGATTCAAAGGAAGTGCAAATCTGAGTCAAAATCCATTAAAAACACACTTGACTCGATTCTATCTTACGGATGTCGTGATATTGTACTTTTCATCTTTTGTGGTCGACATTGTTTATATTACATGTATCAGTATTGTTTCCCATCATCTTGGTGCAGGTGGTTGTTGGAACAAATGAAAAAGAAAAGGGAAGGATTTGATATCACTAGTGAAATTTTGAGAGGTTGATAGTGAAAACAGCAATACTATAGGAATGATGTTGATGGTGTCACGGCAGTATTGTCTACCACTACACATACAGTAGATAAGAAATGAAGCCCCAACGTGTTTTAGCACATGATTACAAGAAAATGATAAAGAAGGCGAGTTTGACTTGCCGCCCTGTAGGGGTGCGAATATGGTTGATGGTCACGACATGTTCAAGTATCAATTATGCTCCTCAAAATCAAAAATAATTTCTTGGTAAATGTGAGTTTGATTTGTGTTTAACGCAGCTCCGGCACAATAATGGACACTTTGCGCCCTATCTTGGTAAGGAAATAGAATTTAATGGCACAATTTTTGTAACAAAACCCTGTACAAACTTTACAGATCAGTAGACCATACTGTTGTATAGCGGGTACGCAAAATGAACAATTATACAACGTTTAAGCGTTTTTCTTCAGTGCAGAGGTTCGGGGAAGCAATGATATTGCGGACAGAAGGTGTACTATCATTTTCACCATTTTGTCCATCTGATGACGTTGTGTACTGTTAAATTAAACTAATAAATCGTATGTCAGAAACTGATACTTCCGCAGGATCTGGGGCAGACCTTGCAGGTAATTTGGAAATAAACAAAATCAATAAATGAGAATTCTTCCAAATGTGCGCCGTATGTGCACCGGCCACGAAAAAGCCCTCGGTATTAGTGACGAAAATGATAACGTTTTCAATGTACTAAAAGAAAAAGGTTATTAAATCTTGCAGCACATTCTAGGGTCATGTCACAGAGGTTTTTTCATGATCATTTCATATGAATAAAGCGTGACAGAAACATGTTTCAGAGATAGGAACTGGAAAAACCCAACCAACAATTCAGACACGACGCGAGAAGACCATAAGGTCAGGAATACTTATCTGTTTGCTGTGGACAAACACAAAAAGGTTCAATGTAACGCGCAATTTGAATGAGAGTGTCAGTTGATATGAAAGGGGGTGTGTACTCCAATGACCATTGTATTTTTTCTCTACAATAAATTGTTTTCGATTGTCTGAAAAATATTTGTCTTTATTTTCTTGTTAGCAGAGGAAAAAAATCCAGAACAAATAATTATAATCTTTCTTTTCCGCGGTTTGTTCAATTTAGGATAAAAGGAAAGGTATTGAATTCAAGTCTTTATGATGAGCGAAGACGACTAAAAAAAAACATTCCCTTAGGGAAATAATAAAACATTAAACATCAAAATAAAACATTGAAAATGATAATAAGTAAATAAAATAATTAATAACAATGATAATAATAAAGCAAATGATAATAAGTAATAAAATAATTAATAATAATGATAATAATGAAACAAATGATAATAAGTAATAACATAATTAATAAGAATGATAATAATAAAACAAATGATAATAAGTATTAAAATAATTAATAATAATGATAATAAAACAAGCTAATAAACGAACTTTCCTGTTTGTGTCAAAGATCTGGAGTTGGCTGTGGGAGATGACACATGTTGACCTCATTAGAAGTACACGTTTGCAGAGATAATTTTTTTTTTTCGTATGTAGTACGTCAACTTCGTGATTTCGATCTACGTAAATGTTACTGCTAAAAGGGATTGGTAACTCTCTCTTTCTCTCTCTCTCTCTCTCTCTCTCTCTCTCTCTCTCTCTTTCTCTCTTTCTCTCTCTCTCTCTCTCTCTCTCTCTCTCTCTCTCTCTCTTTGTGTATGTGTAGTATGTGTACGTGTGCTGTGCGTGAAAAATATGGACATGATTAATGTATAGATACATTTATTGAGACCATTTATACATACGCCACCAGAGATTAGTACGTAGAAATAATTGTGAAAGGTTTCGTATAAGTGATATATGGCAGGTCCTTGAAAGGGTAAACAGTAGGCCTACGCTGAAAACTGTTAAAAGTCACTCAAATTTCTTCCCATGTATCATTCTCCCACCTCCCGCCCCAACCCCAGCCCCCGAAGTTTAAGAACATGCCTCGGTAGAGGAATATGAATTTACACAATTTTTCTCATAGCTGAATTGCCACAAATTCGGTCAACACAATAGCTATGATGAATAAATGAAAAAAAGTTCTATAGGAGGGTTGTCGGTTCACAGTGGGGCTTGTTACAAAGTTAGAAAGTGCCCCCCCCCCCCAAACTAAAAAAAAAGAAACTACTTCAGCAAGAAATAACATCAACGAAATTAAAGGCATATTTTGAATGAATTGAAATAATTTTTCTTTCACTTTTTTTGTTTTTTTTCAAATTACAACCTATTGCCAGAATCCAGGACTATTGTACAATGGTATATATTATGATATGTCAATAGCTTGCATCAGGCCAGCTAAAGCACACATGGTAATGCAGACATAAACATACAATTTGATGAATGTTTCCGCCCACGGCTCATCTGCATGCTTGAGCAGAGCTGATAATTCATTTTTATGACATGACAGCTTGCCAATCAGCTGAATTTTACATGCAGCTGTAACCAAATATTGTACTGAATTACAGGTATATTTAAATGTTTATAGGTTAACTGGGTCTAAGACAATTGATAAGAGCAATTTGTGACCAAAAACAAAAACAAAAACATTAATTGATGAGGCAATCCTATGTCACCTCAGCTATGAGGAAAAAAACGGGCACCGGCTGGGTTACATGAGATCTAAAGCGTCTCCTCAGTATTCTTGCCTGGAAGTCTTTGGTGTTTTTGTTGTTGTTTTCATTTTCAAACATGCTTTTAGTGCTGAAAGCACTAAGTCCCGCCTTCAGTAGACACGCACTCGCTTTAACGCTGGTGTATCTGGCATTTAATTCCTTATAAGGCACGATTCACTCTTAATTTTCTCCCTACGCTCCATTTCAATTCAGCGAGCATCGATTAAAACTAATTCTGATCTATAAATTCTTTCTTTACATGCCAGTTCATGTCATCCTTCAGTTCAGAGCTCAACTGGAAATATTAATAACAATAATTGCATATCATCGAAAGAAAATATTGTGCGCTCATGTATTATAATTTTGATGTACCTGTTACCTTTATTGCGCTGTTTGCGATAAATTCATCTCTCCTGCTCTTTCTTCCTTTCTCTCTCTTAATTCTGTGTGTGTGTGTGTATGTGTGCGAGGCCGTGTATGTGTGTGTGTTATCTCCCTCTCGGTGTGTGTCTCTCTCTCTCTTTCTCTCTATCTGTTTCTCTCAATGTTCTCTCTCTTTTTCTTTGTGTCTGTCTCTCATTCTCTCTCTCCCATTCTCTCTCTCCCTCTTTCTCTCTCTCTCCCTCTTTCTCTCTCTCTCTCCCTCTTTCTCTCTCTCTCTCCCTCTCCCTCCCTCTGTCTTCCCTTATCTTCCCTCTTTTATGTAAACCGCTGTAGGGAGCAACAGAATTGAGACGAAATATTAATTATAGTCCTGGGTGTTCTCTGTTGTGAAATGAGATGAGAGTCCTTGTTTCAATAAATTAACTTATTCGCTGCGGTAAGCCGAACATTCGGCTCGCGGATTTTCCTTTCGCTACGGAAAGCCAAATGTTCGGCTCGAGTGGACACCGATTTTCCAACACTAATATCTAAGCCAACTTCTCGAAATATTGAATCCCATCCTGGTTCATTGATTTTCCTTTGCTTTAATGCCTAATAGAATTATTATGTCTGTTGTTCATACTGAGTGAAAGAAAAAAAATATCTTTGAACCATCGTCTAAATTTCAAGCTGGATAGTGTTGAGAGTTCCCGTTCACACCCACAAAAGTTACTGTCGGGAATGAGTTGATTTATGAACACGATCAAGTGTTGGATCAAGTGGGACTTGGTTAGGGAGACGCGAAAAGGGGAAAAACCTGATTATGGTCGGGTATTTCGCTTAATTGTTGTATGTGCATTTTTGCCGTTTCGAGAAAATGAGGATTGAAAGTTTGAAGAGTTGTGTGAAATCAGGGTTTTGTTCAATACGCTTCAAATTTGAAACTTTCATTAAAATGCCCACGAAAAATACAACCATATGACACTTGTTTATACGAAAGTTAGGAGTGAGAGTTCCACTTTCATGACAAAACCTCAAGATCGCTAAAACGTCGCATACAAAAAAATATAGTATGTATATGCACGGGCTTTGGGAAATGAGCAGATAGGTACGTTTTACAAAGGAGCGGGGTACATTATCTGTTGGGAGAAGGGAGAGAGAAAGGAGAGAAGGAGGGAACGAGAGAAGGGAAGATGAAGAGAGAAACACGGGGAGGGGGTATGAGAATGAAAGGAAGAGAGTGAGAGAAAAGGGGGGGGGGGAGAGACTGAAAGGCCATGGACTATTTCCGTAATTGTTCTTGCAAATTTGATTCCTTTCAAGTACAACTGAAAATTAATTAATGCCGTCATTATTAGGTTTGCTTGTTTTTTGTTTTTGTTTGCAAATAAGCGATTTTTTTTTTTTCAAAAGTAAACTTAACTCTAGCAAGGAAATATTTGTGTATGTAACCTCTGCTATTTTCTTCCATGTTGCGAACTATTGTGTTGGTTGGTTGGTTGGTTTTTAGGTATGCTTTAATTGTCCACTATTTGATTTCTTTTATTTCAAACATGATCTAAATTTAACCTTGCATAAAGATTAAAAAAGAAATCACAAGATCACATGCAATTAGAATGGATTTGCCAGTTTGCATGGCTGAGAAGATTAATGTTCGTGCTGATTTCGTGTAATTGGGAATCCTATGCATTTAGGTCAGTGATTCTCAGCCTGGGCGACGCGGAGGCGAAACTGATGAAGGGGAGGGGTGAAGACATGCAGGAGGACGATTTGGGGGCAAATTCAGGGCAGCCACTGAGCTAATAGCTCGCGTAGATGGGTTTTATGAACAGAAGAGGCCCCCTTTTTTTTTTTTGTTGTAAAGTGCATTGATAAAGAATGCTTTCTGTTTTATAATGCACAATCAACACGCTTATTGCCATTAATGAGGCTTTGATAAACTTTACGTAATAATTTGTGGATAGTATGTGTGGACAAGGGAAGATAGAAGGAGAAGTTGTGGCGTTGTGGTAGTGACAGTAATTCATATAATTATTATTTTGTTGGCTATGAAATTAATTATTAATTCGTTGATCTCATCTTTATTAATGAATCTAGGCATCATACATTGGACGCACTTTGTTCTCAGGTCATCAGGTCATACCAGAGTGGTAAAAGTCGTGGTTTGTTTGTTTGTTTGCTATTTAATTTTTTGTTTAGTCTTTGTTTTTGTTTCAATTTAAGTTTTGTATTTCCGATATCGCAGTTGAACTCCACTCCAAACAAACACACAAATACACATTGGAGTGCCTCCCTCGCTGCAGTGTCGTTCACAGGATAAGAGACAAGAGGAACGGACTAAATCAATATGATCAAAGAACCAGACCAATAAAAAAAAATTAAGAAAACGATGTCTTTAAAAAGACAGTCTTTAATAGTCATGGCACTCGCACTTTGTGCAGTCAGTAGTGGGATCAGTATAATATCCGGCCATACCGCAGTCCAAGTTACATACAAAAGGTGGACAAACTGGTTTCACTTGCTCTTTTAGGAAGTACTGGCAGATGTAGCGGTTGTTGACATTGCTGAAGGGAATTATTGGTTCTTTGCACTCCAGATCATCCCACTTACCCGTGATAGGATCAATAGCCACACAGTCTTCACGGCTAGCTTCGTGCCCGAGTGAATGCAACGGATGCCCAAAATTCATCCAGTTGGTATAGTCCATTATTGTCCCATCTTCCCACATAAACATGCCTTCTGTAGCTCTGTCTCGCAGTCCAATCCAAATGGGTTTGATGCTTCTGTCGTCTGTAAAGGTTTGTTTTACTTGTGCATACAAAAAGTCCTGAATGTCTTGTGACTTGACCAGGGCTAATGTTCCCCCGCGGCTCTTGCAGTCGCTTAGAGCGTCCTCGTATTCCTCTCTTCGGTAGAGAACGAACTCGAAACAAGAATCATCGTATACTTGTAGATACTTGTCCCTTGGCACAGTGGCTGGGCAGTCATCAATGGTGAAGGAAGACACTGTTCCAAAATGAAATATAAACAAAGAGTGTCCAAAGTAAAAACCAGGAGTTTTAAAGACAGACAATATTTAACAGATCTGTACGTAAATTTGTCATTCCAACGACGCTGGTTTTAATCCAAATGATTTGATCCAAATTATTGAAACCAACCAAAGACACAAAACAAAACAAACAAAAATACAGAAAAACCCAGCAGAGTTTGGCACAAAACTGCACGAGCTTTTGGAAAACAAGGGCCTTGTTATTTCATTTAATTTTCATTCTTTTAGAATTCGTTGTATATTCTTCTTAATATGGTTTGTTTCGAGCAAGAGATTTTGCGAAATACTTTTTTCTTTTTTCTTTTTTTCATGCCACATCATAAGTTGGTATTCATCCAAACTAAGCAGCTGAAATATGAATTGTGACATTGTGTAGTGATACATACTAATATATCTCACCGGCCTTGTAGTATTCATTACCCGATCAATAATTTTCTATCGAAGGCCACTTCAGTTCGGAGTGTGTTCAGAATGGTTTGGTAGTGAAGCCAATTTGGCAGTGCTGTGTTTTAGTAGTTGTGCCATGACACCAGGTCAGGTAGCTTTTTATTTTTTCTTGAATTTCAAATCCTGTTGTTCAGTTTGTGCACTCGTGTCTTAATATGCCCATGAAGCTTGTGCTAATGTAATTTAATTATGATTGCTTTCATGCATTTTTTTTATGCACTCCCCCAGTTATATTTTATACGTATTTTGGACTTGAAACATAAATTTTCACTTAATCTATCATGGTCAACATGAGCACTGATATCTTTTATCGTGACAATGGCGCAAATCGCAACCAGGAGCATCTGGGAGTGTGTTTAGCATAATCCTATACCATGTTATCATGTTATAATTATCATTATGTATTTATTTATTTATTTCTCGCCAAGCTGCATTCATATTGCAGTGGATTGAACATTCATTGTTACATAATTTAATTTTAAACAAAGCTATTTCATTTGTAAATTTTTAAACTCTACTACCAAGTGCCTTCTGTTAAAATATAAAAGTTGGTATTTTTATCTGTTTGCTTCAGGTCGACGTTTGTCCTATTCAAACCAGAGTAAAAATTCATAAACTAATATGCATTGTGTGTGTGTTTTTGTTTTTGTTGTTATTGTTGTTGTTATATGTAATTCTTTGTGTAGCTATTTGTACCAGAGGATCTCTTCTATTTGCATGCGTGAAGACTGCCTGTACAAACGTTGACTAGTGACTGTGATGAAATGTGGCATCCCAGTAGATTAGAAAGGTGATATTATGATGAAGGGAGAAAAGACCACTCTTTTGAGTTTCAGGAGAAAATGTACTGAAGGTAACTGCAAACAGGCACAATTACCATCTCTTAAATATGCAACGCAACGCCGCTCACGAAGACAAAGAAAGGAATGAATGGATGAATAGGGTGGTGAATATGCTTAGTTAGACAATCTTAAAACCATCACTGCCAATCACTGTGTTCCGATATGGTGTTAGGAAAACAAGTTGTTGTTGTTGTTGTTGTTTTCTATTGAGAGCTTAGGCCTGTCATGGAGATGCCTAGTACTGACATTATCTTAATAACTGATATTTTACAGCACTCGCCATTAATCCAATCAGAAAGGAGCACGTGTCCGTTTGGTTGCCAATCTTTCGGGAAACAGACCAATCACAGACGAAATCCTAAACATTTCAAAAATAAAACCTAACTTAAAAGTTTCATGCAGCAAACAGAAAGGCGTATTCAGAAACCTGAAACATCTGCTGACCAGCATCAAACGATATGGGATTTGCTAGGGAGCGCACAGAGGAGACAAAAGTTTACAAAGAAAAACACTTGAAGGTGTAAAAAAGCGATGATTCAGTTAGGTAAGAGGTACATTATTATTATTATTATTATTATTATTATTTTATTCGTCACACTGACATGAAGTACACCTAGTGGCAGGATCTCTGGAAAATGCACCTATTCCACATTCTACCTTACAGTGAAAGGGAGTCTCTTTCATTAATGAAGGCGTGGTCGCAGTTCAGGCAGGAACAGTTGCCGTTCATGGAGATGTACCTGTCGATGGAGCTCCACCTAGCTGATACTGACAAATGTACCTGAAGTTAACATTGGTGAGAGAATACATAGGTGCCTGGCATACCCAGTCATCCCATTTTCCTGTTATGGGATCAATAGCTACGCAGTCTTCAGCGCTTCCATGGTGACCGGCGAAATGCAGTCCTGCTCCCCCACGTATCCAGTTAGAAAAAACCAAAGTCGAACCATCTTCCCATACAAAAGTATTTTCTTGACCTTTGTCATGAAGTCCAATCCAAATGGGCCTAACGCTTCCACTTAAGTAGGTGGTTTGTATTTCATTAAACAGAAATGCCTGGATTTCTTGTGACTTGACCAATGCCAAAGTTCCTCCTCGGCTCTTGCATTCGTTTAGAGCGGTTTGGTAATCCGCGGTTCTGTAAAATACGAACTCGAAACACGAGTCACCGTAAAGCTGCAGATATTTGTCCCTGGGGACAGTGGCTGGACAGTCGTCAATGGTTTTGGAGGCAGCTAAACGGAGTTGAAAAGACAAACCAAAGATGTTGATTTTCTACGAGAGAGTTAGATTGGCTGGCATATTTCTGACTGACCAAGTGTCCACTGTTTTTTTTTATTTGCTCCTGACCGGTAGGAGATTACGTAGTAAGCACGATGATTTTTTTTTTTTAATCCCATTCCGTCATATACATGCCCCGCTGCATTGGTTCTATTTACTGTCCTTTGATTCAGGCGATGCTTACATTAATTTCCAAGGCTTAATTGGGAGGCGGCTCCTGGCTAAAATTGCCTAGCAAAGTACCATTTTTATGTGTTTGGGGTGTGTGTGTATGTGTGTGTGTGTGTGTGTGTGTGTGTGTGTGTGTGTGTGTGTGTGTGTGTGTGTGTGTGTGTGTGTGTGTGTGTGTGTGTGTGTGTGTGTGTGTGTGTGTGTGTGTGTGTGTGTGTGTGTGTGTTCAGAATTCAATAGATAAAAATGGAACCATTAATTAGGAAAGAATAAAATCCACACTGGCAACTTTACAAACTGCCAGAGAAGTTAAATTATGACTGTGAATTCTGTCGAAGCTGATTGGATTATTAATGACTTTTGAAAGCAACCTGACCGTTTTGATGATGGGGATAAAAATATGAATAGTTTTTGCTGTGTTCCCAGGATTGCCATTGTAAATCACAAGAAGATAAATTTGAAGTTATCATGCATGCTCTACCTTCTATCTACAAAAGGAAAATGATTTGATCATAATCATGACTCCAGTGTAAAGATCTCAAACATCAAATCACGAGAAAGAATGTTCCTGCTCACAATTTTGCGTAAATGGAGATGGGAATATTTTTTTAATTGTATCTCATCATCATTTGAAATACCTTTGCTGTTGTTGTTGTTATTGTTATTGTTGTTGTATTATTGTTGTTGTTGTTGTTGCTGCTGCTGTTGTTGCTGCTACTATTGTTAATAACTTGGTGTTTGGTGCTGCTGTGGTTGTTGGTTTTTTGTTGTTATCGTTGCCTGTTTTTGCTGCTGTTTTTGTTGCAAACTTCTTGTTGTTGTTGCTGTTGTTATTGTTATTGTTGTTGTTGTTGTTGTTTTAAATGCAAATTGCCTCATTTTTCATATTTTTAAAAAGCCCTTTTTTCTTGATTCTAGCACAAAGGCCTTCCAGCTGGAATCTAATTCGATCGGCCCTTGGTATAAACAGAGAGACTGCAAATTTAAGACCCCCTGATCTTCTAGGATCTTAACAACTAATCATCATCTCAGTTATGAAAAATGCACGCTACACCTGAGAGTGGCATTGGTCGCAACCATTTAGCACAACTTTTACTACATCGTGACAGCAATATAAATCGTCACTATAACATGTAACTCTCTCAAGACAATATTCTTTCCATGACTAATGTATTTTACATGGCCATATTCAGTGTTGAACAAAGTAAAAGTTAATATGAGTAGCCACTACATAGAAGATTTAAGTTCAGTGTCTGTATTTTTATGTACAAGTCTGATATAAAAGTATATAAACAAGGCATTTTATAAAGACAGATTCACTTCGATTACCAGTTCAAAAGAGAAGCCTGCACTTTTGCAACACCGATGTTTCTAAGAGAAACACCAATAGAAATCTTTAACTAAATGTTAATCATCGGTGGCTTCGGCAACCGTTACAATTGTATTTTGACAAGAATATGTCTTACCCAGCCCTGCAAAAGCGAAGAATACCAGGGTAGAGTACATTTTGTTTGGTAGGTCTGACCGCCGGAGATGTTGTCAGCGTCAAAATAAGTGAGACTGCGGTGCACAGTCTAGAACTCCAAGATATTTATAAATGCACACGTCTTGCTTCTGGTTTACAGAGACAAAGATAAACACATGATAAGAGAGATAATGGTGGCGGAATGCGATCTAAAAAAAAAAAAAGTCAGTCGCATTAAACAGACCTAGAGGACTTGTTAAAACTATATAAATTATTTATTTGATGGGGGGGGGGGGGGGGAGTAATATGTGAAAAGATGGGTTATTTGTTCCATACTGACGGGGATAGTGTGCGCTTTGATATGTAGTGAACCACACTGTATTTATTTTTACAGAAAACAACAACCAAAAAAAAACGTTCTTATGATTCTTAGATACCAGCACAGAATACATACTCCTAACTGAGGACTCATGAACGTGTGGCTTAGCAATCCCATAGTACTACCAAAGATATTAGAAATGATAAGATGAGACAGCTCGGGGTTTTCGCGTGCATGGGTTTGGCAGCGCCACCGTCTGGCGTAAACGTGAGAGAAGTAAACCACGACATTTTTTACAAAGCCGAATAGAGAAAATGCCGAGTTTTGTTACGTTGTCAGCTCTCACCCGAGACCATGCTGGAAGTCTCTTACTTTGTAATTATAGAGTAGTTCGTTGTAGGAAACCTCTAACTATTTTTTTTCCTTCGTAAATATGGTAGCAATGTCACAATGGTTTTATTAATTTACCATCATATCGAAGTTAGATCTAGTAGGCTATATTTTTAGAATAACATGGGACCGAGGCTGGATTTTCCGTTCATGACGTAAGCCGCGCGCCCTGTCTCCCAGCAGCAAAGGCAAGTAAGAAAGTAAACAATAGCGGGAACTGTGAAGGGTTTTGAAAACGTTTAAGAACTTTCCTTTAACAATACCAGACTAACCTTGGATTTTCCTTCTTCTCGTTCTTCCTCCTCTTCTTTTTCTTCTCCAAATTCATGAAAAACACACCATCGTGGAGAACCACATCAATCGTTGCATCAAAGATGCATAGCAGTACAATCGTTAGTAGTCGAGTCTCAACCGCTGTCGGTAGGCTAAAAATAACTTGTCGCGAGAAGGGCCGGGGAAGCTGCACGCACATCTCGTGAAAAATCGGTTTCTCTCTCTTTTTCCTTCCTTCACCAGCCCTCTTTGTGCTTTGCTTTAAACAAAAGTTCATTATTAATTACATACTACATATTATATAAATATTTTGTCGGTGACACTGCCTCTATGCAAATCCTTTGCACGAAATGCTGGCTCTGCGCGCCGAGAGTGGGCGGTGCCCGTGACCGGATGTAAGAGGTCCGAAGAAAGGAGTGTCCGATCTTATCAGTCTAGTATCTTTGGGCCCACTCTACTGGTATGCCACGAAACCAAAATAGCGGATAACATAATTATAAGTTAATTCTGGCTAGTGCGGGTTTGAACGCTTGGTGCGGATGCCAGAGGCCTCAAGTTTGATTCTGCTCGAGGAGGAATCCAATTTCATTCTTTTAGGTCTTTATTTTGAGAGGTTCCCTGTCCTTTGCATTTACACCTCATTTTTCTAGCTTTTATTTTTCTTGTTCTTGTTTCTGTGTGTTTTTATGGTAGGGACTAGTTTTGATGTTTTGGTAGAATTTTACCCGGGCAGCGGCTTTGTTCGGCCTGCTCTTCTCGACTTTCAGCTGCCGAGGTATCTTTAACGCGCTCAACCTCACACGGGCCCTCGGATTTTTTCGTCCTTATCCGAGAAGACTAGCAATCCCCCCCCCCCAAAAAAAAATCCAACTTGCCTGCACCGACCCGTAATCGAACCCGGTACCATTGGCATGAGAGGAGAGCACCTTACCTCCAGGCCAGCGTACCCCGTAATCCAACCTCATGAAATATTCGTGGTGTTTTTAAAGCTCTCACCTGTCGCAGTCATCGCTTCTGATACAACTTCAATTGTGCTGAAAATGGGGGGGGGGGGGGAAACCCCAATAGATCCACGGAATATGGCTCCTTAGAATAGTTCAATTCCGTTGCCCACGGGATTGAATGTTCTGGCCCAAGATTATTATATAATTTAATTTTGTAGAACAAGTGGACAGTAAGATGCATAAATGTAGGAAATTTGACGAAACTGTGCAAAAGGATGTGTTAGATGGTGTTTGATAACACAATGATGGGGATACGCAGCATTTCCAACTTCACAGAAGATTCTTCATTTTGTTGCATTGTCCTTGTTTTTTCTTTATTGTTGTTATCGTGTTGTATCAATCAGTTATGTAAGTATTGTAATGAAATGATATAATGTCACATTTTCAGAGGAAGCTTACCATCATTAATATCTGATAACTGTGTTGTTGGGGACCATGCATGCATGGATAAAGACGTTTTCTATACTGTACGGGAGTGAAAATAACATCGTCTTTGAGTGTAAAAATTAGATTCACTGAAATCATTCAGAGTGGTTACTGCAACATCATTTACGTCAAAGGTGTATGACAACTATGTGAAGGTAGATGACGAATGCATTCATACGATTTAAACAGAATTTGTGTTTCCTCCACAAAGATTTATACAACCGTGACATTCATTTTGTGTTATTTTTCCTTCCTGACTGAAGTAACGCCTATTTTTGGTCTTGAAACAAGTGGGGGAAATGGGGGTTCGTGGGAACTAAATTAAGGGACGAACAACGAATGTTGCTGGTATTTGAATTAAGGGGGAAATAATGAGTGGTACTGGTATTTTTGTGATAAGAGAAAAATCATGATTATTGTTGGTACCTGTGAGAAGGGGGGAAATAATGAGTGTTGTTAATAACTGAATTAAAGGGGACAACATTTTTGCTGGTATTTGTCAAAGCGGGAGAAAATTAAATGTTGTGATGTTGTGTTGAGCTATATAGTGTTCATCCTTACAAGATTCCTGAAAGACATACTTTTTTTTTTCAATGAAAAAAAAAAAAACTCTCTAGGGATCACTGAGTTCTCATCTGCAAACTTCACTTCCCTGCTCTCGGTCTATGGAAAAACCTGGGACAGGGCTTTCGGGAACCTGGCCTCAATGATGCCTCCCTTCTTGCATAGTGCACTGAAATGATTGGGCTAGGAGTACTTCAGTGAATCCTTCACTTTCGATGTCCAGCTGTTCACTACCCATGTTCATTATTCCTTAACGTTGTTTATTTTTTAACGGGGAGAAGGGAGACACGTCCTTTTTGAGACTTCCCCGTCCAATCTAGGTTTATCACGATTTTCGTGTCAGAAAGCAGTTACTTCTTGATTTCTGAGAGAAAATCCAAACGAAAGAGATAAGATGTCATTGAAGGTTAAAATCTAAGAATACAGATCTAAGCCTTTGTTGATTACCAGTTATCAGGACGTTGTTGTTGTTGTTGTTTTTGAGTGCATTACTGGCGGAGTCCTGAGATTTACATTATTTTGTCTCACTGATGTTTAATAAGAGAGCACTCGTGTTGTTCCCTGCACGCAATTATAAGTGATAATAATGACAGGGTTCTCGTTTGTATAATGCTGATTTCTCAAGTTCAGTTGGGATAGAACACCAGTTTTAATGACTGACAGATTGGATATATGCACTAACATTGCACTAGACATATTTTCTAATCTATGGTCCTCTGTTTGAGAAAGTTGACACAAAAAAAAATATTAGTGACAACAGGCTGAACACTTTATATCTTACAGTCCTTGAACCAATTACCTGATCAGCTTACCGACCTTGTCCCATTCAGTACAGTAACCACTTCATCTTGTTCGTCCCAACTGTCTCAGAGACCTCTCTTAAAAAAAAAAATTAAAAAGAGAGAGAGAGACAGAGTTAGGGAGCAAATTGTTCTCAGAGGATAGACATGTTGCCTAATAAATACATACAATGGTCAGCTGAACATTTTTCAATTATTTGGGGGGGGGGGGTGGATGTCAGTCGTAAATGGCAGATAAATTTAACATTAACATGAAACATTCAGCGTTTTTTCTGTATTGTACATTAGCATTATGTGACAACGGTCGGTATTATTTCACTACATTGTCAAGGCAGTACATGTTCAATTTTAGCTGACAAATTGTTAGCACAACAAGTTTGGCTGAATTTGTATGGTTTGGACAGGGACGGCAAATCAAGCATGGACAATATTGCTTTGTTCCTTATCAAAAGAGTTTTTTTGGCACTGATTTCCAAGTATTCGAAATGGTAACTATCTCTTCTTTCTTTCCTGTATTGTAAAGTAGGGCAGATAAGCAAAAATATAATGATAGTGCTGAATGAATTCTCACGATCTGAGGGTGTGACCTTTAAATCGTGATGAGAAAGAAACCGAGGACACCAGCATCACCTTTATTTTGTTTGTACACCAAGTCCGCTGTTTAGTTTCAGCTAGTGGGCTTAAAGATATTTTTTTCATTGCTGGAACTCATAATTGTAAAAAAATGCCACGAGAACGCTGAATCCTTGCAAAGAACCGTAACAGTTCCAGAATATACCAAAGAGACCTAAGCTTACTAAAAAATAGACAGTGAAAAACAATTAATTCTTCTTCTCGATTTAAATCCGCTCTCAGACACCCACAGCAACGTAACGAAAGAAAGAAAGAAATATGTGAACTGTCATCACAAACAAAGTTTTTCAGCCTGTAACTGTAATCTTGAGTAGTGAACAAACTGATTTGTTAAGAAATATTACAGAGAAGTTAGTGGTCCGGTCTGAAAACTGAATCTTTTCAAATTTTATTTGCATGATTCTTATGCATCTTTTGAACTGACCGTCAGGCTTACAATAAACTTAAACTTGAAACTTGGTACCACTCGCGTCACCAAGTATTGTGAGGGGTCCCCATTCCCCAACCCCACCCCCACCCCCAGTGCACGGCAGCTGAGCATGCGCACTTGCAAAGATTTTTTTTTTTTTTAAATCTTTTGGCACCTCGGCTGAGCATGCCCCCTGGCAAAGATTGGCTGGAATCGGAAAAGAAGAATTGAAACTCTCCGCAGAACGAAATAATATATGACCGTGGAACTTCCGAGAAAGGACTAAATAAAATAGAACGTTTATGCTCCTGCCTACATTTCGTAAGAACATGAGTTCTATGACGTCAAGTGAAATGAGCCCATGCTACCAATAACAAGAATAAAAACTCTGCTGTTGCCTTAAGACTTTTCTTTCCTGGCATGATTACAAACAAACAAAAAAAACAACATTATAGCATCTCTTTCTTGCCTTCATTAAAACCAATCAATTCCTGTAGGACCGCCCACGTATAAATAGGCTTCACCATTTTTACCAAAAATTCCCAAATTCTGTGACCTTAACCTTGCTCTCAAGTGAGACAGACATTGCATTTCGAACCAGTTAGTTGATATGAGCAGTATGAGCTTTACTCATGCCTATCGTTTGCCCCACTTTCGCCGCTCACCACTCTCTTCGATGGTTGACCTACTTTCGACGTGTTGGGTTTTCCCCAGAATCTTGTTTTAGACTATTCGGGGGTGATTCTGGTGGTTCTACACACTGGAGTGTTAAATACTCACTACTGTGAAGACTTTATAACTTTACATTAAAAATCAGTAGAAGAATCTATGAAAGGTCAGGCAGACAGAAAGGGTAAACAGACAAAATTATTGGCACATTAAGAGTATTTCACACAATCTTTGTGTTTTGTTTCTTAAAATTGTTATATTATATAATTATATTCTTAAAATTATTTCTCACAAAATTACTGTTGCACACATCTTGAAAGTTCCCAAATGGATTGTCGTTTGAGAGAACGAGCTTTGCTAAAGAGTGACTGCACGATTCTAAATCGTATCATTGTGCATGTGAGCAGGACCGGATTTAGACTTTGGGCGGCCTGGGGCACTTCAGGCTCTTTGGGCCAGAGCAATTCAGGCTCTTTGGGCCAGAGCACTTCAGGCTCTTTGGGCCAGAGCACTTCAGGCTCTTTGGGCCAGAGCACTTCAGGCTCTTTGGGCCAGAGCACTTCAGGCTCTTTGGACCAGAGCACTCCAGGCTCTGTGGGCCAGAGCACTTCAGGCTCGTTGGGCCCCTCGGTATACGTAAGTAAAAGTACATGGCAAATCACATAGTTTACATATTGTAGTCCATCTATTATGTATAGTTGGAAATGGCAAGCGATACATGCATAGAAAGGTTAAATGAGATTATTATATATCTGAAGAAAATACACATACAGTCAAATTTTCATTTGCTTGCTTCAGGTTTTGCTCCAGTTTATTTTAAATATACTTCATTCCTAGTATTGGTGGTGGAAGTGGTAGATTTATAGCAAAATTTGTAATGTTTAATTTTTTTTAAATTTTTTTTTAATAAAAGAAATTGATTTTTTAACTATTGTATTTCTTATAAAGAATGGTCCCCTCTGGCAAGGGGGGGGGGGGAGGGGCAGGGCAATTGTCCATTTTGCCCTCTATAAATCCTGCCCGCATGTGAGGTATTGATGACAGATCCTGCATTTTTGTTGTTTTTGTTGATGTTATAGAAGTTGCAATTGAATAGTCTCATTAGGGTGGTCGTAAAGGTTTGTTGGAAAGAAACTGTTCAGATCTTGTATGGGCAGATGTAAGGATGAGGAGGTGGTTTGCTGTTGATGCTATAGGAACAGTCTGACACTTTCCCCTTGCCAGTTCCTGGGGTCATCACGCCACAGTCATGCCCAGGAGCGGGATGGCCGTTTTTCCCATTCGGAATAACTCAATTTTGCCCTATCAGTCCACATGAAAGTGCCATTTCTGAGTGCATCGTGGAGACCAATCCATATACCTGGTCCAGTCGTGTATTGGCAGGCATCTTTTAACTCTCCATGTAGATAGTCTTGTATGTCTTGAGACGAGACAACAGCCATTACTCCACTCTCTTGTGGGCAGTCCTTGTCAGCATAGTAAATCAGGAAGAGAAAGAATCGGAAACAGAAATCCCATGACTCCGGAGATACCGATCTCTGGGGAGACCGGAAGGGCAGTCGTTTATAGTTAATGAGGAGGCTGCAAGAATACAAAAATTGGCATTTAGATTTAATGATGTATTAAGTATTAAACCCAGCATTAAATACGATATGTTTTAGTTTCGAAGTTTTCTGAATTTATCATTGGAATAAATAAAATCAAATTCTATATTATTTATGTCTCCTGGTAAAGTTAACTCTGGAATGTGTAACTGACTTGGAGGTGGCTCAAAACTTATGGTGAGAAAAAGTCTTAGTGAGTTCCAAACAAAGAATAGTACATGTGTCCTGCCCCGATTCTACCTGGACAAAAGTTGAGATCTGGTTGTGTAACAGCAAAAAAGTTGTTTTGCCGCTTTTGACTATTTCAAAAAAGCAATACATTCAAAGTAAACAAGAAGCTTTTAGTTCTGTACCGAGATAAGATAAGAGATGAGAAGTCTACAGGTGACTCTGATAGCCACGTACTTTACATTAAGGCTGCAGAATGCATGTATGGAGTCTACTAAATTATAATGCTGTACAGAAAGAAACAACTGTTAATATTCTTGGCAGTATTGTTTTTAAGCAAATATAAAACGGATCAGATTGTGAACCCCACCAGATCTCATACACGGGAAAAAAATATGACAACAACGAAATCTGTCCCTTCGGTCTATGGGTGATTTTTTGTAATCAATATTTCTCGCTCCATCTATTCAACGGTAATCATCTTTGAACCAAGTGAAGAGATTATTACTAATTAATTCAGCATCAGACAATCTTTTACACCAAACATCAATGGCATTATCCCCTCCCAGCCCTCGCTGACAAACAAATTCAGCAGAACTTACTCTCCTGCATATAACAAGAGGAGAAGGAGAAAATTGTGATCAATAGTGATGAGAAGATCGCCTGCCAGTTTGCCACGTAGCAAGCCGCGAGGCTGTACACAGTTATTATAGATTACCCTTACAATGGATAATCTCAAACAGAAAGAGAAAGATAAGAGGTTACATTTTTTCCCAGAGGCTTCTTGGGTCAAAGAACCCAAATTCTCACAGTAGGATTGTTATATCCACTTATGGCCGGAAACCGTGCAAGTTATTGTGGCCATGTCGCCAATGTAACTATTGATATGGCCAGTTGGCGTAACCCAGTCTCGAGCCTAACCTAAGCTCTACTCCTAAAAGTTTGTAAAAAGATTCCACTGTAAAAACAAAACCCACTTTGGCCACCAGCAGCAAACACTCATCCCGTATTGTTTTTAATGTAATCAGATGTCACTTACATTGCCCTCTTCGTCATTGCCTCTTTGTGCGTTAATGAATGTGACGTGTACACGTGCTTGTAATATAATATCAATCTATGTGTTTGAGTGGAATGGAGAGTGAGGGAGAGGGAGGGGGAGAGAGAATCCCTGTGAATTTTTCAAATTGTGTCGGTGATTCGTTGGTAAAAATCCTAAGTAAATGTCCCTGGATACTTGAATATGATCAATTTCGATATACAAACAACACAGAAGCTTCTTGTGCCACATGTCGACCCACCCCTCTCTCTCTCTCTCTCTCCCTCTCTCTCTCTCTCTCTCTCTCTCTCTCTCTCTCTCTCTCTCTCTCTCTCTCTCTCTCTCTCTTTCTCTCTCTTTCTCTCTATCTCTCTGTGTTTTTTTATAAGGTTATTAATCATCATTTGCTGACACGTCAGAAAATGGAACTTGCACTGATACCAGTGTTTTGTTTCCAGAATAATTTTAATACTTTATGTAAATAATTATCAGGTTTCATTAGTAGGTTTTCACGGTTTTCTGTCCTGCAGAATATAATAATTCTTTAGTAATCACACTCACGCCTCATTCTTCCGCTATTCCTTCATGCAACCTCAAATGAATTCAAAACTGTAGGCCTCACACGTTATTTATTTGACCTTTTTCTTATGTTCAGTAAGTAAAGATAAAAGATTAGATTAAAATGCTGTGCTATTACTTTCTTTGGGGGCATATTACGAAACCTATAGTTTTTGAAGGAACAAAGCGAACACGTCATTGGATATCATACTTTGTTCTTAGAAATTCTAAACGGTGAGCAATCAAATATCTAATATTACATTTTTTTTTTTCTTGTTCCTCATTTTTTAGCTGGCAGGATGTAGATAATTGGCATTGTCACTGTAGTTGAGAGTAGGTGCTCACTCGTCACACTCGCAGATAGAACAGCCTGTTTCAGGGTCCCGGAAATAGCCGGACATTCCGCAGTCTAAATCGCACTCGAAAGGCAGACATGGTTCTGACGCTGTGGACGTTGTTGGCGTGGTAGAGGTTGTAGTTGGAGTTGTAGTGGTCGAAGTTGTCGTTGATGTAGTGGGAGTTGTTGTCGTTGTGGAGGTTGTTGTCGTTGTGGAAGTTGTTGTCGTTGTGGAAGTTGTTGTGGTTGTGGGTGTTGTCGATGGCCCAGCAACAGTGTGAATCCTGTACTGACAAATGTATGGATGTTTAGGTACTCCTGCCTGGCTGATGTAACAATCCACGTCATCCCATTGTCCGGTTTGTGAAGTAATCACGGCACAGTCTGCATAGTCAGGATTATGATGGGAGGGTTCACCATCAATATGCCACCAGTTGGTATAAGCCACAGCTGTTCCGTCATCCCATATGAAGGTACCTTCTTTTTCCCTATCCTGTAGTCCGATCCATATACCTGTGTCACCGGAGTACCCATATGTTTTTTTAATCTCTCCAAACAGGTAATCTTGAATATCCTGGGAAGAAACGATAGCTAAATTTCCACCATTATGTTTGCAGTCAGCGTCAGCCGCGAAACGATTCCGTACTTCGTAAAGAACAAACCGGAAACAGGAATCACCATGAATCTGGAGATATTCATCTCTGGCTAAACCATGGGGGCAGTCATTCAGTGATCGGGCAAATGCTGCAAGAACAGGGAGACCAACAGAGTTATTGACGCATGAAATCTCCATATCGGAGACATTAGGCGTCCTTACTTCTTGTTAATTTGTCCCAACTCCACTTTTTGAACACCTGAGAGATTCGACGTTAAACATTTGCAGTTTGTAATAAAATCGGACTTTTGAAACAGCTGGATAAAGTGCCACAAAGCATTTTAAATAGGTGTCAAAGTGTGCATTTGTTATACCTCTTCTACATACTAAAAGATCTCCAGTTTTTCAGAAAATGGAGATAGAACAAACAAGAACTAAAGTCGCGATTAGCAGAACAGCTTTATAGTTTCAGTGGAGTGTTGCTCTTTTCTCTATGATCCCCATCCTCTTCTCCCCAAAATCTGTTTTGGGTTCAGCATGTTGTAGTGACATAATTAATTATGTGAGTGGATAGAAACATGATTCTGGTATACCTATTCTTAACAAAGCTGGCATCTAAGATGATGGTTCGCAGTTCCCATATTTCAGCATAGTCTCCATCGTGAATTGAGAACTATTTGTAACCATGTGTGACTAGAACACAAAAATAAAGAAGTGGGCAAACTAGGGTTTCAACGGTCACGAAGAAATTAAGAGTAATTCAGAGGCCACAGAATTGAAAAATAAAGGTCTAATAAATAACGGAATCAGTTTCTATGACTTGTTCGTTCACATCAGAAATTCGAGAGGGTGAAACAGGGACATTGTTTCACATATAAAAATTTGAGTGCCGGCACCACCTATATTCTTTGCACGACTTCTATAATGTTGTCGTTTGTACTGATTTTAATTATAAAAACACTTCCCAGTTAACCCATACCCTGCGCGCTACCCGTAAAGTCCGCTGCCCCGTCAGTGACCTTACTCACCGAGAATCTTATCTGGGGTCACTGACCCGTGCCGCTAGGCGATGACCACATACGCTGTCCACGTGGTTCGGTTTTTATTGATCGGTATGAAAACATTCGCTGCTATGCCTTATCACGCTTGATAATGAATTAACCAGCAAAACTTTAGTCTGTCAGTCTCTAACCAATGATCTGACTTATGATTCCAAACTGACAGCTGTAGTTTTCGCGAGAACGAAGCATGATAACTAGCCACGCCCTCCCAAACCCTAAACAAATGGTTTCATCCTGATTGACACATACTAATAAACCAATGTGGGCATTTGGGGCAAAGATTATTTCAGAGCTTGTTTCTGATTGGTTCTTAGATACAGACAACTCCAGATGGTGGTCAGCTTGTGAGAAAATGAGATAATATTGCAAATTTGTTGAGCAACAGTTCGCATGTCGATGTTACATCTTTTGAAAGTGTGGGGAGAGCCTTTGAAAGCTTAGTCTTTGTGATTCCGACCAGTGGTTCACTGGTTAACATGTTCATGTCACAATGCGTTTGATTTAGAGATACACTGAACAATAACACGGTGGTTACGCCTCAAAAAGGTCAGTGACCCGACGCCCGAAAATAGGGCTTGCGCGTGGCGCGGTCAGCTTGACCTGGGCGACTTTTGCCGCCCGTGCGGCGTGAGCGCTTGCAAGTCAATACCGACTATTGCCGCCCCGCGCAGGGTGAGGGTTAAAATCGCCTTTCTGCCCTCCTCCCTAACCCCACCCAATAATAACGTAGTTAATGCGATACTATTGACCTATCTGCCTCAATACCAGTTTTCTTCACGATCCAGGTCTGATGCTAACTTGCTTCACTGATGTCCACGCCATTAGCATTGCATTGCTTCACTAGTATGTTACAGCACTACTTTATACCACTGTTACTACGTTGATCTTTGTTGTCGGTGCTGTTGAAATCATACACACACAAAAAAAAGAATAAATTACAGCGACCTCTGTCGTGCACAGTATTTCCATTTATAACTCTACCAGCTATCTCCATAAACAACTGCATTTTATCATTATTTTTATTCGGTAGCCAGCAAAACACCAAAAAAAGAAGAGTCAACATTCTTGTCTTTTGTAATTTTTTTTTTTAGTACAATCGTTTCGGGCATAAAATATTATTTTTATGTTAAGGATGAATATGGGTTGATAAAACAAGGAATAAGTCCTGTTGATAATAATTTGTATCTTATTTATTCATATTTTTAAATGTTAAGAATTTCTCAATTTGTTATGTCCGCCCCTGTATTTCATCCTGTATCAAGGCTGCTCTTTTCGACTAGATAGCTTTAATTTCAAATGTGCTGCACATATTTTCATATTAAAAATTGCATTTCTATGTATATTTTAAAAAAGGCAAATTGGAATTATATCCGTCCTTAAAAGAGAATTTTAATGTCTGTTGATCTTTGTCACTGGTGCTACCATAACATACTTCGTATGCGGAGCAGAAAGTGGGCCTAGGTGTTTTTAAAGAGCGCACTTAATTAGATACACATCTCAAGATTTTACAATGACAACGATATGAGCAGTGAAAACCACAAGTCTTGCATGGGAACTCTTCAAAGCGCTGAAAGTTAAGTGCGTGAATTTTGGACTCTCGCTGATGCTATCACTGATACTTTGCAAACTTATAGACACTATTAAAACGTCTGGTATGAATTTTGAAGGCTGGCATGTACATAAGCTATCAGTACCGTTGTGTGATTTGTTTTATCTATTCATCCACGTCTGTCGGGGCCTTACATGACGTATCAGTTTGTCACTGGTCTTACCGTCACTGCTGCTACCGAGGAAAGCGGCAGTGACTTAAAGCTTCAAATTGGACTCTTTGCTGAAAATTACTCCCCTTAATGTCCAGATGGCTTTGTTCTATTAACTTTTAGATATATGTCAAGTAATTTCCAGGCTACATTTCAGGGCTGAGTCTGGTGGGGTGGGGGTGGAGGTCGGGGAGGGGGATTCCTTGAGGGAACGAGCACATCAACTTATTCTCAGTGTCAAAAGATAAAGATGAACACCAAACTGTAGATGAGACAGATTTTGGAAACTTAGAATACCCTACAACCAACAACAAAAGAAGATGATGATGAAGACTAATTTTCTTTAAAAAATCTGGTTCCCAAGTGACATTCAGAAACTAGAACTACAAGCAGAAATCAATAGTGTGTTCCTTAAACAGGGCACGAAACCCCTCGCCTCCGAGACATATGAGTGGATATTATGACTTCATTACCACTGCAGCAATTGAGGGGCAGCATTTTCAGTATGGACAGTCATGAACAGGGTGTTGGTTTTTTTCCCCCAGATGAATTCCGAATTGTTTAGTGTATAAGCCTAATGAATGATTATCTGTTATTTTTGTTCTTCTTTTGCTCTCTCTCTCTCTCTCTCTCTTTCTTTCTGTGTGTGTGTGTGTGTGTCACTGTGTGTGTCTCTCTCTCTTTCTCTCTCTCTCGCCTGTCTCCCTCCCTCTCCCCTCTACCTCCACCACTGTCATTCCCTATTCCTTTTATCACAGTTTTAGATAAAAATCAGAAATTCACTGCCTGGAAGGTTTTGAAAAACAATATATTTTTGTTTTAAATAAGATATTTGTCGATGCGTTATGAGTTCAGTTTCTGTTGTCTGTTAATTAAAACCCCTGAGAACTTTCATAAAAACATGGATATATACTTTGCACTTCAATTTCCTTAGCTCCAGTGATATTCATCTATCAAGTACAAGTAGACCCAAATCAACCAGTACCGAATGTTCATGCAGAGGCAAAAGAACTCACCTGAGCTTGCTGTCAGCATTGAAATCAGAAGGAAAACGGGAACCATTTCGTTCATGAAAATGAATTATAAGTATTATAATAATAAGCAACGCTCAGAGATCGAGAACGTAACGAGTAAATCACATAGATCACAACTGTAGCTAACAATCTTGTTTTGCAATTACAGGTATCAGCCAATCGAGCTAGATCTGAATCCATATGATAATCACCCACTAAGAGTCTGCTGAATACGTTCCCAATGACAAATCTATTCACTTTACGATACAGTTGAAAAAAAAAAGACGTCACTTAAGATGCAAAATCTAGGTCGTGTACCTAATTCATGACTTTTTTTTCTTTTTTTTGTTTGTTTTTTTTGCCACATACAGAGCGAAGTACAGAGTTTCTAAAGGAGAGCAAGGATTTTGGCCTATGTGTGTCTTCTGGTGTGTGTGTCATGATGCTGAGCTCTAGGCCTCAAGGCCTGTTCACAAAGCAGTTTCTTCAAGCTCCAAAAGGTCTCTTACTCAGAGAGCCTGCCTGTCACAGTTTGGAGATGACCACCCCCCCCCCCCCCACCCCCCGCCCCTGGGAAGTTTTACTCCGTCCATTATCCCTTATCTTCGCTATCAGAGGAATTTCTATTAAAATGGCAGTATTATTGCCTTTTAGTTCGCATCGCCCGTTAAAAGTCTTCATTCTTATGCAATAATCTGTTTGCTCTTCTCATGTGAATACTTGGTCATAGCTACATGTTGTTAGTTGTTTTTTTTTTCCTCCTGTCAAGTTACATAAATAAGTCCATCTTTAGGTGTCCTTATCAGAATGATCCAGAAAATAAAAAGATTTTCAAACAGAACTCGGTGAACAAAAATCGAATGGACGTATTTTAAGTACGAAATAGGAAAGTGCAAGAAAACAGCTTTCATTTCCCGATTGCTCTGAAGAAAGTTTATGTAATTTTCCTGTGAAATAGTGCAACCGATGATATAATAAACACTTTCTATGTCGCAAGGAGATACGCTAAGTAAAGTTTGTAATTTAAATTATGGCGATTTCATTTTCACATGCAACGTATTGAACCCCATTATCCCCTTGCAATCTAACTGTAAGCTTAAATAAACTTCCCAGAGAATGGCAACTACCCGCAATCTACGTAGCTTCGTTAGAACAATTTCATAACCAATGAACTATTTTCTCATCACTTTGAGATATATTCTCAAAATATTATATGATATTCCAGTAACTGTATTCTACCAACAAATAATGGGTATTTTGTCTTCAAGGACAAAGAACGAAATACATGGTTCTCTTACAGTCTTAGACAAACTGACGGATAAGTTGGTTTTAGATTGTTCGTGGAATTAATGTATACGGTCAAATACGACAAGAGATGACATGATTTCATGAAATCACAGGGGTCTTTACAGACATTCGTTCGTTCTGCTGGCTGTGTGGTGGCTTCGTTGGTACAATGGTATAGTGGTTGCCTGAAAGGAAAAAGTACATGTACCTGGTTCCATTTCCGCTTGTGTGTTCTTTAAATTTTCCTGAAAATCCGTCCTTCCTATTCACCTCCTTTTTCTTGTTTCAATAATGTATGTCAGAGCAGTTCAGGATTTGTCATCGACTACTAACATAAGCTAGAGTTTGAGTTTAAGTTTGGATAATGCACGATACCGTGACAATAATTACTCTTCATCAGTACCATTTATCATGTTGACAGATAATCATTATCTCCTGAGAGTATGCACTTTCTAAATTTTGCAAGTACATGGAACATAACTTACCTTGTTCTTTTTGTGTTAATGGATAACAGTGGAGACGCGGGGATTCTGATAATTTGTATTCTTTTGAAAGTGATACTTCGTTATACACAAGTCATGATGTCTCCTTGTTTGATTGGAATGATTGTGTATGGCTGACTGTGTGCGTGACTCATGGTTTTTAGCTTTTTTATTGTTTAGTATTTGAGTTGCGGCAAGTTCTGGTAGCATAAGATGTTTGATAATCTATTGGTAGAAAGAATGAATACTAGGCGCGTTAACGAAACAACAGAGCCCCACGCGGCGAAATTACCTAGACAGAGAGCGAAGACAGATATATACGACATATATAGATGAATGCCAATATGAAACAGAATACGCATTGTTTCATCATTGTTTCAAGCACAACCAAAGTTAAGTTTGCTTTTTTTTTTCATGCAACAGCAAAATCTTCCTAAAGAAAAGAAAATACCATGTTCTAGTATACCTGATTTAATTGACAGTCACAGTTGTCGATGTCAGATTCAAAATGTTTGTTAATTTTAATTTTTTTTTTCATTATTCAATCACTGTAGAAAATCACCAGATAATAAGACACTGCTTAAAAGTCACATTCGCAAACAGAGCAGCCGGTGTCTGGATCTCTTTGGTAGCCTGACATGCCACAGTCCTTGTCGCACACAAATGGCAGACATACTACTGGTGTCGTCGTTGTGGTGGCGGTTGTGGTTGTGGGAGTTGTTGTCGTAGTAGTATTTGTTGTCGTTGTGGGCGTTGTGGTTGTTGTGGTAGGAGTTGTCATAGTTGTTGTGGTAGGACTTGTTGCGGTTGTTGTGGTCGGAGTTGTTGTGGTTATTGTAGTAGGGGTTGTGGTTGTTGTGGTAGAGGTAGGGGTAGTGGTAGTCGTTGGAGTTGCTGTGGTCGTTGTAGTGGTAGCTGTGGTTCCAACAGTTTTGGTTTTGTACTGACAAATGTAAGGATAGCTGGGTATCCGAAATAAAAAGGGACTATAGAAACAGGCCACATCATCCCAGTGTCCAGATAGTGGGCTTATCAACGCAGTCTTCTGCACTACTAGGATCAATATGAGCAGGGTTCTGCAAGAAGTTGCTGTAGCCGAGGCTTGTTCCACCATCCCATACAAACGTGCCTTCATTTTTCGTGTCCTGAAGTCCAATCCAAATGTATGCAAGGCTATGGTAATCATATTTATTCTTAATCTCTCGATACAGATAGTCCTGGATTTGTTTAGACGAGACGATAGCTAAAGTTCCACCATGCTTATGGCAGTCGCTAACAGCGTTCATATGAGTGTGTCTCTGGAAAAGGACAAATCGGAAACAGGAGTCGCCGTGGACCTGTAGGTATTCATCCCTGGGTATTCCCGCTGGACAGTCGTTGATGGTTTGGGTGGAAACTGCAAAAAACCCGAAAACTAGATCAGTTATTCATGAAAGGTGTCTATTCGCAGAGAGAGAGAGAGAGAGAGAGAGATGGTGAGTGTGTGTGTGTGTGTGTGTGTGTGTGTGTGCGTGAGAGAGAGAGAGGGCAATTAATTTATTAATGTGCAGTTATGTTTCGATAAATGATCATTTTTAACTGTCCGGAATGAAGTTAAAATACAATACTTGATGCCTACGTGTTAATTCAGTTTAAAACACCCAAAGTAACATGATCCAGCAATGTTTCAAGTTAGGTGGTCATGCTAGTAACACCAACAGTTATTAAGAACATTCACATGAATCTCGCCTGTAGTTTACATCCAACCCCTCTCATATCATTTATATTCAATAAGCAGAAGCACATTATCTGCCACTAGATACAAATTTGCCGCAGCTTTTAGTGGTACATACAACTCACCTTGTCCAGCTGTAAACACAGAAATCAGGAGAAGTAGAGAAATCATAATGCCAGGCGTCACGAAACGAAGAGCAAAGCCAGGATCAGGTATGATCTCATTATGTATTTTCAGCAGTTGCGGTACCATTTTGAACATTGCACAATGTGACACACCAGAATGCGATAAGACAGAAGGACATACACAGAAAGATACCAAGAAGAGGCCAAAGGCCATCACGACTAATATGTTTTTCATATAATATACCATTCCAAACCATGAATGGCAAATTTAGTACACTGCATCTAGGTACATTTCCAAGTTGAGTGAGTGAAAATGAGTTATTCTTGAGCAATAATGTTCCACTGTGAGTGTGTGTAGGTGTGAAGGTTTTTAAGGATGTCAGCTTTTTATCGTGTATTGATTAAACACATTCTACGGTGCGTTACGTTTTATGAATAGAAGTCTCAGTTGCATGCATGAGTTTTTCTGTTTTTTTTTTCTTGTTTTTTTTTTTGTATCATTATGTTATTTTAAGTCCACTGGAATTTTTTTTTTTTAAATTGTATTTGATTTGTTACGACGACAGAAGAAAAAATTATGACAAAACAAGACAATCATGAAAACAAAAGTCACATCTGACAGATATGCAGCCGGCCTTCTCGAATGTATTGTAATGATAGAATGACTAGATGTTACAGTACAGTGGTCGGCAACCTATTGTCCGCGGGCCAGATCTGGTCCGCGAAAGGATTTTGACCGGTCCGCAAAGCAATTAGTGTTGGGATACTGATGCTTATCCGGCCCGCCAACGGTTGTTTCTTATTTTGAGTCTTTCCCGCGCCCACATACATAGATACTGGAAAAGAAAGTCAAGCACAAAAAAAGCTTAAAGAGAAAAGTAGTAGGCACAGAAGATTTTCTAATATGCCTTATTTATTGACTTTACACTAGTGTTTCTCAAAGTGGGGCGTGGCAATATTTTGGTGGAGGGGGATGGGGGGGGGGATTCAGAATGGATTTGAGGTCTTTGTTTTAGGAGGATTACCGCTCTTTACATTTACATCTGTTCAGAATGGGGCGTAGGGCGTGGCCATCTGTTGTCTGATCGTGGTGGGCGCACGTTGTTGTTGTTGTTGTTGTTGTTGTTTTAAATTAAAGTGGGACAAGGGACACAAAAGGTTGAGAATCACTGCTTTTCGGCAAAATGTAATAAGGCCCATTCAAATGAATAGGTTCCCCATTTCAAGTTATTTTATGGTATTCCCGTCCCATCGTCCACAGATTAACACCCATATGGACCTCACAAAACCGTTTCCGGCCCCTGTTATAGTCCATAAGTGGCCCCGTCAACAAATTATCCACCAGACACAACGGAGCACAAATAGTTTACTGTAGTTTTTGAAGACCTGTAAGTCAACAGATAAACTGTCCTTTTATTATTATTATTGCTATTTTCCTCTAATGTCCAATCACAAAAATTGAACATATAAATTTTGAAAACTCCCATTCTTAACAAAAGCGGGGGAGATCTAGTAAGGGAAAAGTTGAGGGAGGGGGAAGTGGGGGGCGCTTTGGTAAGTAATATTGATATTGTCGAGGGAGGCAATTGGGATCCTTCAGCATAAATATTAATGCAATAAAGAAGATTCACAAAAGATGAATACAGACAAAAGTGTAGAAATAAATTAATGTGTTAAGGACTAATTTTAAAAATACTAAACGAGCAGTTTGAAACGGAGACCTGTATTTCCTATCTGGCCCGGGCCTATTACCAGCGTTGCACGGACCTAGCGTAGATGAAAACCATCATAGAACAGACCAATTATTGTTTCGAGCATATCTGTAGTATTATTTCATGCAATAGTGAAGTGTCCCAAAGAAAGAATGTACTGTGTCCCAGTCTATCTGTATTATTCGATAGTCATAGTTGTTGATATCAGAATCTGTAGCATCTGCAAGCTATCCCTTGCCCTCCCCCGTTTTCTTGTTACACTGGTGAGCATGTGTTCATTTCTGTTTTCATTTTATTGTTGACAACCGCTAGAGTGTACTGTACTCCGTGACCTGACCTTCTTCTCCTAGTGAGTAGTTTTTTCCTCGCCCGCTTGTTGTCAGGTGTTTTGACTCGTTCAGTAAATATTAGTATGTTCCCGAACATTCGATAACACTGTGGATAAGGATGTTTACGCCAGATTTGGCCTTGAGTGATGTAACCTGATAACGTATTGATGCGTGATTGGTTAGTTTGTGCGAGGGCAAAGGTAACGTTTATTTCGGGAACTTTCTGTAGGAATGTTTATATATATAGACCTGTGTGAGTGGTTGGGGGGGTGAGTAAGTGAGTTTCCTTTTGTGTGGCGTAGATATTTAGTTTCGCTGGTGTCTTCCTAGTAATTTATTGTTCGCTATACAGTTATTAAACCTTAGTATTATTTAATCTATCGTCGGATCTCGTGTTTATTTATTTTACAGCTGTAATAGTTTCGTTTTCTAAAGGGTTGTAGTTAGATCAACTAACTTCCCCCTACTATAACGTGCTAGAACAACCTCAGCTGTTACATATTGGGGGCTCGTCCGGGATCCGACCATATTCGAGCGGACCAGATCAAAATTACTAGATTTATTTACATAGTTTATTGTAGAATATCATCGACAAGCTATCTACAACATGTCGGAGGTTATTGGAAGGCTTAGCCAGGAAGCGGACGCTATGGAGCTCACTGGGCAGGAGAGACGGGACTACCTCCGTGAAGGCCTAGAAAGAGAAAGACAGCTGGAGGCTCAACGACAGGAGAAGGAGGCTGAACGACAGGCTCGGGAGAAGGAGATGAACCACGAGCTGGAGATGGAGAGGATCCGCCATCAGGGTGGAGGCGGGTCGACGCAGGGGACCAGCGACCATGCCAGTTCTAAGAGACCCAAGCTACCTGCATTTCAGGACAAGAAGGACGATCTGGATAGCTGGTTGCTGCGGTTTGAGAGGTTTGCTGAGACAGCTGAATGGCCCAGATCCACCTGGACGACATCACTGTCTGCCCTGCTGACCGGGAGAGCTTTGGAGTGCTTCTGCAGACTACCGATCGACGAAGCCAAGGACTACGACAAGGTCAAGGAAGCGTTGCAGAAGAGGTACAACCTGTCAGAGGACGGATACAGACTCATGTTCAGACAAGGTAAGCCTGAAGATGGAGAAGATGTTGGAATGTTTTTGACCAGGATCAAGACCTATCTAGAGAGGTGGATAAAGCTGTCGAAGACGGAGGAGACCTACGAAGGAGTGAGAGATCTGTTCGTCAGAGAGCAATTCATGGATGCCTGCCCACCAGACCTTGCAACCCATGTGAGGGAGAGGAAACCGAAGACGCTACAGGACATCGCAGATTCAGCGGAGGCGTACCTGGTAGCGAGGAACCGGACGCTCAGCGGGAGCGCCAGACTGCAGAGCCGGCCAGTGCGACAGAGGCCCAACGGAGACAGAAGCCCACAGGTCTGCCATAGGTGCCAGAGGCCGGGACACAAGGCGACGGAGTGTCGTGCAAAGTTAAACGACAAAGGTGAGTTGAAATGTTACCTTTGTGGAAAGCCAGGCCACGTTCGGAGGATGTGTCCAGCCCAGAAGGATATGGGACGAGGCAAGCCGAACAAGGCGGCGGCGGCCGTAGTTATAGCGGCGGACGAGTCGTCGAGACAGGATGCGACGACGGCTGACACCAGCATCAACGTTCAAGCGGTAATGAAGGACGGGAAGCTAGTTAGCGGTGCCTGTTACTTGCGGAGGATGCAGTGACGGAAGGACCGTGGAGAAACTGAAGTTACCAGTGATGAAGGGCTTGATTGGAAATCGAGCGGTAGATGTCCTAAGAGATACCGGCTGTGAAGGTGTAGTGGTGCGGCGAGCACTGGTGGACGACGGACAGCTCACCGGTGGGAAGAAACTTATCGCGAGGATCGATAACTCCTTGCTAGCGGCGGAGGAAGCCGTTATCGACGTGAAGACGCCTTACCTGACGGGCAAAGTGACGGCGCTGTGTCTCCCGGAGACCATCTGCGACCTAGTAGTCGGGAACGTGGACGGAGCGAAGGATCCGTACGACCCTGATACTGAGGTGATGGTAGGAGCGGTGACCACGAGGGCGCAGGAGAAGAGGAAGGACCGGTCTACGTCGCTGAAGGCGCCGAGGGCAGAACGGCACGCGGGAGTGGATAGAGAGGAACTTATCCGACTCCAAGAAGAAGACGAAGTCATTAGGAAGTTAGAGCAGAAGAAGATCCCAACTAATAGAGGCAATAAATCTGTTCATTTTGAGAAACATGGAGGAGTACTGTACCGGATCTACAAAGACCTGAGACAGGCGACGGTTATAAGGCAAGTGGTACTACCCGAAAAACTGAGAGAGTATGTACTGAGTGTAGCCCACGACTCGATCGTCGGAGGACACCTCGGTGTGAAGAAAACCAAAGACAGAGTTATAAGCAATTTTTATTGGCCTGGAATTGAAGGTGACGTCGCGAGATACTGCCGCTCATGCGACATATGCCAGAGGACGGTGAACAAAGGAGCGACCCCAAAGGTGCACCTGCAGAGTATGCCAGTAGTGGACGTACCATTTAGGCGAGTGGCCGTGGACTTAGTAGGACCTATCGAACCCCAAAGTGAAGGTGGACATCGGTATATCCTAGTGTACATAGACTACGCTACTCGTTACCCCGAAGCCACACCCTTGAAGAAGATCGACGCAGAAACGGTAGCAGAAGCCTTAGTGAACATCTACAGCCGTTTGGGTGTGCCCGAAGAGATCTTGTCGGACCAAGGGACCCAGTTTATGTCAGATGTCATGAAGGAAACGAATAGACTACTGGGAATTCGACAGTCGACCACTACAGTCTACCACCCTATGTGCAACGGGTTGGTGGAGCGATTCAACGGCACGCTGAAGAAAACATTGAGACGACTGTGCGCAGAGCAACCCAAGCAGTGGCACAGATACATCAACCCGCTGCTCTTCGCATATCGTGAAGTTCCCCAAGAGTCGACCAAGTTTGCCCCATTCGAGTTGCTGTATGGGAGAACTGTGAGAGGACCAATGCACATCTTACGACAACTATGGACCAAGGACGTAGAGGAGCCGGAAACGAAGACCAGTTACCAGTACGTCGTGGAACTACGTGAGAGGCTGGAGGACACATGGAAGCTAGCGACGGAAGAACTCTCCAAGGCTCAAGGTAGACAGAAGACCTACTACGACCGGAAGGCGCGAGAGAGGAAGTTCCGCCCCGGAGATGAAGTGTTGGTGCTACTGCCGACGAACACTAACAAGCTCCTAGTCCAATGGAAGGGACCATATAAGGTAGTCTCAGTTGTCGGTGTTAACGACTATAGAGTCAAGATGGGTGCAAAAGAAAAGACCTTGCACGCCAACCTCCTCAAGAGATACATTCCAAGGACGTCAAAAGCAGCAGCAGTGGCAATGGAACCGAGACCTATTGTGACCGAGATGTGTGGGATGGACAACAGTAGGAGAGATACCACGCCTGAACATGTCAACGCCATAAAGGACGGCGGCGGTGATAGTGCTGAGACTGTACTGGCAGAGGACGACATGATGGACAAGAGTCAACCCGTGGAGTCAGCTGGCATGACAATCATCGAGGACTGCGACCTGGAAGGCGACAACGGTGGAACGACGGAGGACCTTGCCGACCTAGGAAGCTGGGACCAGAAGGAAAGCTACAGAGATGTCCAGTATGGAACGCAACTGACATCGGAACAACGTCAAGAACTCTGCGATGTGGTGAAGAATTACCAGCACGTCTTCACCAATCTCCCTGGATGCTGTCAGTTGGGTGAACATCGCATCGACCTGACGACAGAAGTACCAGTTCGTCAACGACCATACCCGGTGCCCTACGCTATGCGCGACTCATTGAAGGAGGAGCTTAGCACCATGGAACGGCTGGGCCTCATTCGAAGGAGCTCATCAGCTTATGCTTCACCTATTGTTGTCGTCAAGAAGAAGGACGGATCCAACCGAGTCTGCATCGACTACAGGAGGTTAAACAAGATCACAGTATTCGACCCTCATCCGACAGCAGCGCCATCAGAAGTGTTTCAGAGTCTCTCGAGAGGAAAATTATTCTCTCGGATTGACCTGAGCAAGGGATACTGGCAAGTGAAAGTTCGAGAGCAAGACATTCCCAAGACGGCGTTCGTCACCATGGGCGAGCACTATGAATTCATTCGGATGCCTTTTGGGATGATGAACTCAGGAGCCACGCTGAACAGGATCGTAAAGCCATTGATCCGTGGAATGAACAATGTGACAGCATACGTGGACGACCTGCTGATTCATACAGAGACATTCGACGAGCATGTGAAGACTCTCAAGGACTTACTGCAGAGGATGGACCAAGCTGGATTAACTGCAAGACCATCGAAGTGTCTGATTGGAACGTCTGAAGTAGACTTTGTTGGACACTTAGTGGGAGAAGGTATGATTGGCCTGTTAGAAGAGAATGTATGTAAGGTACGAGACGCACCCAGACCCACCACTAAGAAGGAAGTGAAAGCATTCTTAGGATTAGTGGGATATTACCATGAATTTATTCCTAACTTTTCAGCGATTGCATCACCATTGTCTGATTTACTTAGAAAGGGTCAGCCCAATATAGTTCAGTGGGATGAAACGCAGGAGAAAGCGTACACCTCTTTGAAGAATGTCATTATCTCCAAACCCGTGTTATGTTTGCCAGATTTTTCCAAAGAGTTTGTCTTAGCAACTGATGCATCAGATCGCGGATTAGGCGCTAGTCTTATGCAGGAACACGAGGGAAAGTTGTACTCTGTGGCATATGCTAGTCGTAAGCTATTGCCTCGTGAGACAAAATATTCGGTCTCAGAGCGCGAATGTTTAGCCATTGTTTGGGCTGTAAAAAAGTTTACTTTGTATTTGTATGGAAAGGAGTTTGTGCTCCAAACTGACCATCGGTCATTAGAGTTTTTGAACTCTGCCAAGTTTGACAGTCCAAAGTTATTACGATGGAGTTTATTTTTACAGTCTTATCGATTCAGGATTCACTACGTAAAAGGCAGAGAAAATGTCTGTGCCGATTTCCTGAGCAGGGTATTTTAAAGTAGTACACTATCAGTGAAATGCATTGTAACCCATACTTTTGCCTACTAGATGAATTGCTAGGACGGCAGTATTGTACTGTAATTGGGGACATAGTTCATCTGTAACTGAATATTGAATTGATGGCTGATAGAGAGTCATGATGTGTTAGTCACATTTTGATTTTATGCTATGTCATATTAGTTACCAATGGAACTTGGTGTAATTTTTGGAAAATGTAACCCAAATGGGGACTGCGAGCAAGCAGTGTTTGTGTTGTGTTGCAATGTTGTAACTTGTTTTGACCTAATATGATGAAGAAAGACCCTAACCAGTGGTCGGTATGTATTGGTATTTTTGCCATTGTACGTATGAGTTATACATTTTGGAGATAACCATGTTATGTACAACAAGTTATATGCTATGATTCGTGCACGAAGCATTATGTAAACGATGGGCCATCGTTTCACCTTATATGATTTGTAATAATATCATTGACCATTGTTTCACCACAGTGGTGGCGTTGTGTTATTTTGACTAGTAGGCCTACTGTCTACTATTGGGAAGCAATGACGGTATTGTATTAGTTATGGTATTAGTGATGCAAAGGATATTGCATTGTATTGTATTTGCGATGAAATTTGGGAAGGCACTGAAATTGTTAATAATTGTAATAGAATTAGCAACTACCTTTGTGAGATTGGGAGTACTGTAAGATTGTTATTTCAAGATATTGCAGACGCTGAATAATGTTTCGGAGTTGAAAAATATTCAACTTAAATTGGGGAGTTGTGTAGCATCTGCAAGCTATCCCTTGCCCTCCCCCGTTTTCTTGTTACACTGGTGAGCATGTGTTCATTTCTGTTTTCATTTTATTGTTGACAACCGCTAGAGTGTACTGTACTCCGTGACCTGACCTTCTTCTCCTAGTGAGTAGTTTTTTCCTCGCCCGCTTGTTGTCAGGTGTTTTGACTCGTTCAGTAAATATTAGTATGTTCCCGAACATTCGATAACACTGTGGATAAGGATGTTTACGCCAGATTTGGCCTTGAGTGATGTAACCTGATAACGTATTGATGCGTGATTGGTTAGTTTGTGCGAGGGCAAAGGTAACGTTTATTTCGGGAACTTTCTGTAGGAATGTTTATATATATAGACCTGTGTGAGTGGTTGGGGGGGTGAGTAAGTGAGTTTCCTTTTGTGTGGCGTAGATATTTAGTTTCGCTGGTGTCTTCCTAGTAATTTATTGTTCGCTATACAGTTATTAAACCTTAGTATTATTTAATCTATCGTCGGATCTCGTGTTTATTTATTTTACAGCTGTAATAGTTTCGTTTTCTAAAGGGTTGTAGTTAGATCAACTAACTTCCCCCTACTATAACGTGCTAGAACAACCTCAGCTGTTACAGAATCAAAGCATTTGTTTATTTAATTCTTTTTTTTCAATAATCATCCATTGTGCAAAATGACCAGATAGTGAAGATACCGGTTAACTGAATGTATCTGCTTAAAAGTCACATTCACATACAGAGCAGCCGGTGATTGGATTTCTTTGGTACCCTGACATGCCACAGTCCTTGACACATATAAATGGCGGACATACTACAGGTGTTGTCGTTGTCGAAGTAGTAGTGGTAGTTATTGTTGTGGGTGTGGGTGTGGTGGTAGGGGTCGTTGTAGTTGTTGTTGTGGGAGTGGTTATAGTGGTTGTGGTAGTGCTAGGAGTTGTGGTTGTTGTGGTAGGGGTTGTGGTTGTTGTGGTAGGGATAGTGGTTGTGGTGGTAGGGGTTGTGGTTGTCGTGGTAGGGATTGTGGTTGTTGTGGTAGGGATAGTGGTTGTTGTGGTAGGGATAGTGGTTGTTGTGGTAGGGGTTGTGGTTGTGGTTGACGTGGTAGGGGTTGTGGTAGGGGTTGTGGTTGTTGTTGGAGTTGTCGTAGTCGTTGTGGTGGTGGCTGAGGCTCCAAAAGTTTTGATTTTGTACTGACAAATGTAGGGGTTTGTGGGTGTTCGACTACGGTCACAAGCGACATCTTCCCACTGTCCATGTCGTAATAGGTTAATAACAATACAATTTTCTATAATGCTGGGATCAAGATGAGCCAGTGTACTCTTCCAGTTTGTGTAGCCAAGACGTGTTCCATCATCCCACTCAAATGTGTCCTCTATCCCCGTACCTGTAAGTCCAATCCATATGTTTTGGATGTTGTTGTAATGGTACGTATTTTTAATCTCCCCATACAGATAGTCCTGAATGTCTTTAGACGAGATGATGGGTAAAGTTCCTCCATTTTTGCGACAGTCCAAATCCGCGGAAAAGTGACTATGTTCCTGGTAAAGAACAAACTGAAAACAGGAGTCGCCGTGGACCTGTAGGTATTCATTTCTGGGTACTGTCGCTGGACAGTCGTTGGTGGTAAGGGTGGACACTGTAAAAGCAGGAACACCAAATCAGTTATTCATTGTTTTTAAAAATCTTCTGGACATGGGGAGATAGGAGGGAGGCGGGAGTTCAGAGACAGAGAGAGGGGAGAAAAGAGAATGACGAGTTTTAGATCTTCGTCCGAAGCAAAAAAAAATTTCAAGAAAGCCTAAGTGACTCAGCAGAGAACGGATTCTGTGTGTATGATTATATTAATTATGTACAATGTATGTGTCCTTGAGAGTAAAGGTGGAGATTGTTAGTGAAACCTAGGTGCTCTTGCAGTTAATAATGCTGTATTATTACTCAAGGGCAGAATTATAGATTTGGGAGAACATTACACGTTCTAAAAAATAATCTGGCTTTGTTCTTTCCTCTTTGACAGCAACACATTGTCACCCCAGTTCTATTTCAGCTTTTTACAACAATAAGATAGGTCACCGTGTGACATAAAAACGTGTAGCCAATTATTCCAACGAAAAACGTGAAGGTATCTCACCTTGGCGAGTAGATTTGAAAGTCTTAAAAAAGTTGTTCTGGCACTTTGTAAAGTTTAACTTTAAGGCGGGGGGGGGGGGGGGAGGTGTGCGCTGGGTGTGGAGATGGAATCAGACTGTACTATCATCATCATCATCAGTTGCCCTGTCTGGAACAGACATTGGCGAGCATGGCTCTCCACTTGGATCTGTCATAAGCCAAACTCAAGAAGGAGTTGTTGTTGTGACGTTTATTTGTTGTCCATGAAATAAGACTTTCAGTGAAAGTTTTTCTCTGTCTACCCCTGCTTTTCCTGCCTTCGATCTTCCCTGTGATTGCTGCGTGTTCGAGGCTCCTGAGGCGAAAATGTGTCCTAGAAATTTCAGTTGCCTCTGTCTTATTCTTTTAGTTAATGATCTTTTCAGATTAGAGTCCGTCAATACTGACTCATTTGATATTTTCTCCATCCATGATATTCTCAATATTCTTCTAACAAACCACTTCTCTGCTGCTTCTAGTTTCCTCTTTATTTCTTTATTCATTGTCCAACATTCACATCCGTGTGAAAGCACTGACCATACATTATGTTTTCAAGACTGATTTTAGTGGTGGTTGATAGATCCCTGTTCATTAATATTGGTCTCATTTTTGGAATGAATCTTTGGCCATTATTGTTCTTTTCCTTATTTCATTTATGCTCCTACCATCTGATGTTATCAAATAACCTAGATATTCGAATTTTGTAACTTGTTTGATTTGCTCTCCTTTGCTGACCAGATTACATTCGGGTTGACTGTTTTGTGTTGTTGTTTTTTTTTTTGGAGACTTCCATACATTCTGTCTATTTCACGTTGAGAAACAGTCCCATTTTTTCATCTTCTATATCTACTGTGTCCAAAAGTATCTGAAGTTGTTGTGCCGATTTTGCCATTAAAACTGTGTCATCTGCATATCTAAGGTTGTTAAGATATTCTCCATTTACTTTGAGGCCGGGAATGTCTTCTCGGTACCTGAGGATCATCTCGCCTTATAGACTACAAAGATCAGGTGACATCATGCATCCCTGTCTCACTCAATTTTTTTATTTTTTTTAATTCACTGTTCTCCTTTGATTCTTACTGCTGCGCTTTGATCCCAGTAAAGATTTTGGATAACAGTCAGGTCTTTGCCGTCGATGTCTAGTTTTTCCAAAATGTTAAACAGTTCTTCATGTTTTACCTTGTCGAAAGCCTTAGAGTGGTCAATGAAGCAGAGATGGAGGTCTTTTTGCACTTCTTTGCATCTTTTCATGATCATTGATAATGTAAAGATGGGTATTTCTGGTACCTTTATCGGGTACAAAACCAAACTGAGTTTTGGATAGTTCTGGTCTCAAGCACTTTCGTACCCGAAGCATCAATACCCTGAGCAATATTTTAGTAAAATGACTCATCAAACTGATTGTTCTGTGTAATCGCATTCTGTGGCCCCTGGTGTTTTAGGTAATGCTATAAAAACTGACTTACATAGGTCATCAGGGATTTTGCCGCTATCATAATATAAATATTGTATTTAGAAGTTTTGTTGTCATATCTGTTCCTAGATCCTTAAGAGCTACGATTACTTCTATTGGTATGTTATCTGGTCCTGTTGCTTTTCCCTGTTTCATTTTTTTACTGCTGTTTCTGCTTCTTCCCTTACGATGGGTGGACCTTCCATGTTTTTCTTGATTTCAGGATTTTCTCCCCTGTTGTCCTTAAAAAGATCTTCAACATATTCTGACCATCTATTTAAAACATCATCTTTGTCCATAAGCATTGTTCCTTCTTTCGATTTGATACAACTTGTACTAATGCATTTGCCTTTATTTCCGCTGACTTATTTATTTTTTTGGAGTGCGTCTATTTGCTGTTTCTGTCTTGGTATTGCTCTATTTCTTGGCATTGTTCGTTGATTTAATTTTCCTTTGCTTCATTGCACTTCTTTTTAACCTGATGGTTTAGATCTTTGTATTCTTTCTTCTTTTTTAATTTTCGTCTTTGTTCCATTAAATCTAGAATTTCTTTATTCATCCATTTCTTGTGTTCTTGTTTGTATTTTCCCAAGAAAAGTCATGGAGAAAAATTCGGAAAAAGTCAGTTAACAACGTCAAGGGGGTTCAAGATCAGAACTCCTCCTTCGGCAGGGACTGTCATGCGCAGCAGGTGGCACCCGGTCGTCATCAAGAAAACAACAAAAATAGCAACTTGGAATATGAGAACAATGTACCAAAGAGGAAAATTAGAAAATGTTAACCAAGAAATGGACAGAATGAACCTTAACATCCTGGGACTAGCGAAAGTAAGATGGATCGGTGCAGGGTCAACAAGGATAGACAACAAAACATTGATATTTTCAGGAGGAGATAAACGCCAAAGAGGAATAGGCACCTTGTTCGATGAATCAACAGCAAAAAGCTGGTGCCCCGTATCAGACAGAGTAATTGTCGCCAAACTAGACGCTAAACCTCTAGATATAGCCATCATTCAAGTGTACGCGCCGACGTCAGAAAGCGAAGATGAAGAAATGGAAAAATTTTATGAAGAGATAGATAGAGCAAAAAACTACCTAAAATCCCCAGATATGAAGATAGTAATGGGCGACTTTAATGCCAAAGTGGGAGATCAAAGAGTAGAAGACATTGTTGACCCTGGCAAATGGGAGAAGAAAAAGAACAGGAAGTAGACTAATCGAGTGGTGCCAAATGAATGACTTCATAATCACCAACACCTGGTTTCAAAACCATCCTAGGCGGCAGTGGACATGGGTGAGCCCTGGAGATAAAAATAAAAACAAAATTGCTACTATCTATACTATATATTGTGGACTTGAGATTTTTCGTTGCAAAATGCTTCCGAACCACTCAAATTTTATATAATAATAATAAATAATAATGGATGGCATTTATATAGCGCATATCCATTTAAAATGCTCTATGCGCTTTACAGAAGCAACATGTCAACCACAGAGCAGAATGGAGCGCCTGCGAAGCGCTCAACACACTACACTGCTTCTTTCTCTCTCCCTGTCTCGCTCACTCTCTCTCTCTCTCTCTCTCTCTCTACCTCTCTCCATCTCAGAGCAAATTGTAACGCAGCCTGTTAGGCGCAGTTCACAACTCACAACAGTTCACAACTCATATGATATTTGAATATTTATTAATAATAATATACGGTATATTTATTTGATAATGAATAATAAATTTTGTTGTTGCTGATGGGGGGATGATATGGATAAATTTTAATCTATTAATTTCAATTTTGCCCGGGCAGCGGCCTGTTCGGCCTGCTCTTTACGATTTCCAACTGCCAAGGTATCTTTAACGTGCACACGGGCCCTCCGAATTGTTCGTCCTTATCCGAGAAGACTAGTGTAACAGCTGAGGTTGTTCTAGCACGTTACAGTAGGTGGGAGTTAGTTGATTTAACTACAACCCTTTAGAAAACGAAACTATTACAGCTGTAGAATAAATAAACACGAGATCCGACGATCGATTAAATAATACTAACGTTTAATAACTATCTTAACAATAAAATACTAGGAAGGCACCAGCGAACAACTAAATATCCTACGCCACACGAGAAGGAAAACTCACTTACTCACCAACCAACCACTCACATGGGTCCATATATTGGTATTTCTATAGAAAGTTCCCGAAATAAACGTAACCTCTGCCCTCGCCCGAAACACACAAACTAACCAATCACGTATCAATACGTCACTAGGTTACATCACTCAAGGCCAAATTTGGCGTAAACATCTATATATCTACACCTTCATCGAATGTTCGGGAACATACAAATATTTACCAGGAAAACAACTACTCACAAGAAAGGGAGGGTAAGGTCACGGAGTTCACTCTGGCGAACGTCAACAATAAAATGAAAAAAGAAGTGAACACATGCTCAGTCACCAGTATAAAAAGCAACGGGGAAGGGCAAGGGGTAGCTTGCAGACGCTACAACTAGGTACTCGATCCTACCCCCCAATAAGATCAGGGACTTGAAAATATGAGAAAAACCCCCAATTTCCAACATGCCTGCACTGCCCGAGTTTTGAACCCGGGACCCTTGGCATGAGAGGCGAGCACCTTGCCCCTAGACCACCTTGTCCCCCACCTTGGTGCATCAGAATGGATGTAAGGGTGCACAGGTTTTAATAGAAGTCTCAAATCGGTGTAGTTTTTTTTTTATTGGAAATTTATTGTTTCCCCAATTTTAGATCTATTTCGAGTCATGGTTCGCCATTTTAAGGTTTCGTTATCACTTCCTGCGATGTGTTCACTATCAAACACACTAACCCGTGCGCAAATCATGCTATTGTACGGGATACGCAATGTGTCAACTCACAAAGGCAGAGCAGTAAGACATTTAAAAACAAACCAACAAAAATAAAATAAACAAATAGGAACAGGCAAGATGAAGCAGGTCCATAATAACCACCCAGAACTGAAACTAATATTCAAACCGATTTATCCCGGGCAGGGCCGGGGACCTCAGCTAGTTAGCACAAACTAGCACAGAAAATATTCAGAAACTCTGTCCCAGTCATGTGCAGATTCCAGGTTAAACTGAAGAAACCAACTTATCATCCAGAATTTCAAATGGAACTACTACAATCAGACCAAAAGTTAAAAAAAACTTTCTGTAAATGTGAAAAACAAATACGAGGCTCTTGAAGACATCACTGGAGCGGAAGAACTAGGTGATAAAATGAAGGACTCACTTATTAATATCACAGAGGAAAATATCCCCAAAAAAGACTGTACTATAGCGATAACTTAACAAGAAGAATCAATGACGTCAATAGTTTACTGGCAGTTCTTTTTTACATTGCAAGCTATAGATCAATGAGCAGTGACCACAACCCACTATGCTCTATCCAGATTTGTAATTCAGGGATGCCAAAATAATGTCCGGTTTTTTAAGAGGTGAACTGTAAGGTTTCCCGTGTATTCAGTTGTATTTTGTGTGTTAGTGATTATTTAAAAACTGTTTTAAAAGCCTAGTTTTAAGCGCCTGGAGCAAACTCGTTTGGATTAGGCGCAATATAAATGATCTTCAGTATTATTATTATTATCATTAAAAATATGTTTGTTTTGGTGCAAACACGATGGCACGTTCAGTTTTCAGGATTTTTTTTTTTTTGCAAAAAATCATTTGTCATCCCTGGTAATTAGACCACGGTCAGGAAGCAACAGCTTTCTTGGAACTGCAGAGACCAACAATATCCACAGATAGCACAAGCCGTTGACTGACATTCATGGTTTTATAGAATGGAACAATGGTAAGAGGTAACTCTTCATGGAATTAATATTACTTCAGATAGTCGTAAAACGTGTAATTGACTATTCAGTGCGTCCCCGAGTTCGGCATTCTGGTATAACGCCCGGCACATATAAAGCCCATATTGATCGACCTAGTAGTTGTATAGTGACGACAGGACAGTGAGGTCTCATTTCAACTCACTATCGTGAAGTCACCGTCCGATTAAATGGCCGATCAAAACCGACTAGTGCGCAGGCTAATTTTCTTGTGCGCAGGCATTGATTCCATTATCCAACAACTCTAAACCTGCAACAATGACTTAAAATAATCAAATGAAGGCATAATGAAGAGATAAATCTAATAATAATAACCAAAGAAAAATTGGCTCCATTTTCAACAAGGACTACCGCCGCCAGTACGGCTCGAACTGGTGCGAAAGTTTGAAGGTAGCTTCCTTTTGATTAGATTTCGAGACTGGACGAAGTGGAAAAGCTAGTAAATTAAAAAATGTATATATTTATCACAATAAAGCATTATTGAAATGTGTCCCAGATACAGAACACTGGAAATGAAATGATATCTTTCGAATACGGCACACTGGTTACTGGTGCGTTAAAATTTACAGAAATTTTGTAAAAGATTTCCTCTGACTTCACTAGAATGAAACTTGCTATCTCGTGGAGGTTTAGTTTTCTTAATCGTATCTTTTGATTTCCTGTAATGTAACAGATCTAATTAAGGATGCATATTCCCGAATAATCTCCACATAGCAATTGTTTGCTTGCGAACAAACAGGAAGAAATTGCTTCATAACAAAATTAAGTTTTGAAAAAGCTCAAAGTGTAGTTTCATTTTTTTTTCTTGGAAAATGCGTCTTCACTCAAGTCCTGGGTCTACAAGTGCGTAAATATGTCTCTGCGCGGGTTTTGTGTGATGCTGCAGTTGTGGTTATTGTTGTCGTTGTCACCCGATGGTGTCTAACAACGATCACTGGAAAGTCAAAGAAGTGAAGTTGCAACTGGCAGCAGTAATATTACCAATAGCACCACAAATTCTAATAATCATACCATTTCGTCCTGTTAGAATAACAAGGTTCTATCTCCACTTTTTTGGCTGAACTGAATTGCATACCACGTCCTCAGGCCTTCTTCATTGTGAGTCAAAGTATAACGGGGATTCAGTGTGTAATTTTTGTACGCAGTACTAGAAAGAAGAAAAGTCATATCTCTGAAAGTAATTAGCACATGAAACTTCAGTCATCAATTTCTCAAAAGTTGACGGCAGGGTATTAGAACCTTGTCATTCTAAGGGGATGATTTACTGTCATTTACTTGTGGCCATTTTCAACCTTCACCTATGAACGTAAAACATCCAAAGCTACCCACGCTCATAACAGAAACAAGATTTCATTATACTTATTTACTCATTTTACTGCAAAAATATTAAGAATATATGTCAAAATATGTCTCGATAGAATTATTGTCATCTCAAGGGCCCGGAATGTGGTGAAATACTTTAAGACTAGTCATAATGAAACTTAAAATTCCGCGGAGAAAACATGTCCCAGTGATGTCTGATGTCTGCAAGTTGGAGTAGGGGACCGTTCACATATTATGTCATCAAAAATTGAGTAATTTTGACCCCCTCCCCCCCCCCCCTTATCATCAAATGGCTATCCCACACTCCCCCTCATCCCTGTTTGATGACGTAATCAATACTTGACAAATAACGACTAAAAATACCTGTATAGTACTGTTTGCTATTTATTTTAATTCAAACTATGAATAAAATAAAATCAATAAGAGCTTTTATATAACGCTTAATATCCACTAATGCTCTAAGCGCTTTACACGGTGTCCTTAACAGGCTGATCCAACCATTTAATACCATCTCAACTCACAAAGAGCATAAAGTCAAAGATCTAGTTGAATAAGATGTATTGTTCCTGCCAAATGTAAGTGTAGACCTAGGTCTTAAAACCAAGACTTGTCTAGATATAGTCTAGAATCTAGGATTTAAAAAAAAGTAGGTAACTGAAGATTATCATTTCTCTGGATTTGAAAAATAAGGCTGAACAAACAGGAAGATAAACATTGAAACAGAAGTGAAAATTATAGAACCAAATCAGACATGATGCAGTGTTGACCCTCTGGTAGATTTAGCAGTTTAACAAATATTGAGTAGTAATAGTAATCATTCAAGGTATTGGTTGATTAATTAATTAGTTATTTTATTGGCAGGTATTATGATAAAAATATGAATTTGATCTATATATTTGTTCTTCTTTTTCAGTTTTACCAAACCACATTGATGACATCATCTTTGGACTCAACACCCCCCCCCCCTCCCCCATGTCATCACTTGTCATCATTCAAGAGACCCCATCCCCCCCCCCTTTATGTGATGACATAATATGTGAACGGTCCCTAACGAAGAAGATTCTTAAAGATCCCGCCTTTATTGTACATAAACAGCTCTGCAGCATCTACCACACAATACAACAGCTTTCAGTGGCACGTACAACTCACCGTGTCCTGCAGTAAGCACAGAAATCAAGAGAAATACAGAGATCATTCTGACAGGTGTCATGAAACAAGAATCAAATGGAAGAAGTCAAAGTTGTGATCTCGCGTTGTGTCCCCCAGCAGTTATGATATTATTTTGAGAATTTCACAATCTGACACGCCAGAAAGCGATAAGGGAAAACGACACATACACACAAAGATACCAAAGAGACTTCGAAGGTCATCACGACCTGAGTGACAAATTTAGTACATTACTTAATTATGAGGTAGACTTCCCTCTCCTACCCCCTCCTTTACCACCATCACCCTCACAGCATCACAATACTTTTAGCAAAATTTTTTGTTAAAATATTTCACCGAGCATGTTAGGACATTCAATCGATGTACAAACTTGGATTTCTTTTTTTTTTTTTAATAATTTAATCTTTAAAAAAAACTAAATGAAAAATAGTGATGGGAGCTTTTTGTTGTTGTTGTTGTTTTCCTCAACACTACAGCATTATTGGCAGTTTCAAAAAATATCTAATTAATTAATTTTCTTCAGTTTCAACCATTCTAACCCAGTCTCCTTTGTATCGGTCTATTGCGTTTATACAAGGTCAGCCAAACTTTTCAAAATGTTGTAATGAAGGTAAAATACAATGAGTTTTTGTTGCTTATTATGTTTTTTTATTCCATTGAAAACCCCAGTACATGGAAGACCGTATTTGACACGCCTTCAGTTTGGCGCAATAAAATTGCCTTGCTCAGAGACGAGTGGGTAGTAGTAAACAGCGGCACATGAGATCTGTAGCAAATACTATATTATTGTGGGTAACTTCCTAGATCAGCGAGAGATAGGGGTGGGGACATCCTGGGTAATGCCGGGTGCTTCTTCTAGGGAATAAATTAAGTAATTAACTAAATAACTAACTAACTAACTATATAGATAACTAAGTGAATAAATAAATAAATCCATACGATCCCCATGTATGAATAGGAAAAGAGGTTTAAAACGAGTTACTCTTAAGGTAAATGTTTCAGTGTATATTTATTTGTTCGTTTGTTTGTTTATTTGTTTGTGTGTGTATGTGTGTGTGTTTTATTTAGGGCGTAAACTATTCAACTTGCTTTGATTAAACAAATTATATATTTTTTTAATTAAATCATTAGTATTTTTCACATCATTATTTTGTTTAAAGTCCATTAGAATGTTTGGAAAATACTTTGCGTTTGATTAGCTCTGACCACAGAAATGATAACACAACAAAACATGTAAATAATAGTCAGCTCTGACAGGTAATTTGTAGGCCTCATTACCAGTATTACACTGACATTAAATTGAGTTAGTGATCCTGAAGCAAATTATCCTGTTGACACAAAGACGAAGGATCACAGACAGTCCATTGTACTGAGTGTGAAGCCCAGAAAGTAAAGGTACGATAAATTGTCCTTTTTTCCATGTACATGTCCTAAACTGAACATAAAAAATAAAATAAGGATAATTTCAGAAAAATCCCGTTCTAACTTATAAATATGTGTTATAATATTAACCGTCCTTATAAATACAAGAAATGTCGGGTGAATTTTTGTTTTTATCTTGTCCTCGGTTGCCTTTCATGACGATTATTTATTATTATTATTATTATTGTTGTTGTTACTAACATCATTATTATTATTATTATTATTATTATCATTACTACTAATACTACCGGTATTTCTCTTTTTCGGATGCGGAATCATTGCCCCAAAAAGTCGTGATCAGCGGTCTTACGTTCAGAGCGACGGTTTTTTGATTATTTTTCATGCCTTTTTTTGTATGTTTGTTTGTTTGATTGTTGTTCCTGAGGATCTGGCAAATGCTAAGGAAAGCGGGGATAAAGAGAAGGGTCACATACAATAAAAACAACACCCAGAAATACATTTAGTGACCTTCGATTTCCTGAGGGCATGAAAAAAGATTACCTGAGTAGTAAGTTTTCCATATCTTCTCTATCTCCAGATTTACCCTCTCCTTTTGTGAGAATTTAGGTTCAGAAAGGTCACAGTTGACAAGCATTAATCTGTAGTCATTTTTTATGAAGGCAACCATCAATTTTCAGGTTCAGTTACACGTACATGTATGTTGGCTGGAAAAACAGAAGTTTCCTTACCATTATTATTATTAATGTGTTGGACTGTTGTTGTTGTTGTTGTTGTTGTTGTTGTTGTTGTTGTTGTTGTTGTTGTTGTTGTTATAGTGCATTCAAATGGATATTTCCCACATTTCAAGTTCTTTAGGGCATTCCTGTCCCATCGTCCACAGATTATCACTGATCCGGCCCTCAAAGGCAGAACGATTTCCGTGTCCTGTTACAGCCCAGTAGTGACATTATCCATCAGACACAAAGGAGCACAAACAGTTTACTGTAGTTTGAAGACCTGTAAGTAGAGATGTGGTAAACGGCCCCTTTTTATTATCATTATTTTCGTCTAATGTCCAATCATAAATTGAACATAATATACTTTTTGAAAACTCTCGTTTGAAACAAATAAATGGGAACGAAATTGACCTTAAAAATACAAGGAATATCCAGAGAATTATTTTTTTTCTTTTTGTCCTGAAGTTGCCTTCCGTGACAATGTTTTATTTCTTTTTCTAAATCACTAGGAAGCTGATGTTCAGCAGTCTCACTTTCTGAGGAACATTTTTCAATTTCTCGTGCCCCCCCCCCCTTTTTTTTTTAAAAAAATATAGCGACACCTGACCATAGCAGAGATAAGAGAGAAGATACACAAAAGAAAACCAACGCCCAGAAATACATTACATGATGTTGTAATTCCCGAGGACGCAGACAAATGACCCTAGTAGCCTTACCGTTTTGTCACACCTTCTCTTTCATCAGCAAGTATTACAAAACAAGACATGAACATTTTTATTGTTATTGATAGTACACGTGTTATTTTATAATTTTACTACAAGGATAACAACATTCCTGTTGTACACATACAGTCAGTATAATTATTGCCACGGCTGCAGTGGTTCGACGAAATCACCCAGACATAGAGACAGAAAGACGAACCGATCAGGCCAGAACAGAAAGGGGCCAGATGGGCCAGTTGGCTTGGCCTACAATAATTTTGAGGGGGACCACTCCATCTGGTACATGCAACACTTGAAGGAGTGGAGAGGACGCTTTGGTTTTAAAAAAAAAAAAATTGTGATATTGACATAGGTATACTTTCGCACAAAATATTCATGTCATGAAAGAGATTAATAAAAGATTATTACAGAAATAGCACATGAGTAGATAAATTGGTGTATTTAGCACTAATTACGAAAATACTTCATCAGCACTCTCAAACAGAAACTTATATTTTCCAATTTTTCCTGGGCCTATAATCAGCTTTGCATGCACCTGTTATAGATGAAAGTCATCATAGAAAAGAACAACCATTGTTTCGAGCACATCTATAGTATTATTTCATGCAACAGTAAAGTGTCCCCAAAGAAAATAAACTACCATGTCCCAGCCTCTCTAAATTAATCGGCAGTCACAGTCGTTGGTATCAGAGTTTAAACTTATGTTAATTTGACATCGTCTTCTATTGATCATCCATTTTGCAAAATGACCAGATAGTGAAGATACCGGTTAACTGAATGTACCTGTTTTAAAAGTCACATTCACATACAGAGCAGCCGGTGGCTGGATCTCTTTGGTATCCTGACATGCCACAGTCCTTGTCACATACAAATGGCAGACATACTACTGGTGTTGTCGTTGTCGGAGTTGTTGTCGTAGTAGTAGTGGTGGGAGTTGTTGTTGTGGGCGTGGTAGTAGGGATCGTTGTAATTGTTGTTGTGGGAGTGGTTGTAGTGGTTGTGGTAGTGGTAGTGGTAGGAGTTGTTGTGGTTGTTGTGGTAGGGGTTGTGGTTGTCGTGGTAGGAGTTGTGGTAGGGGTTGTAGTTGTTGTTGGAGTTGTCGTAATCGTTGTGGTGGTGGCTGAGGCTCCCTCCGTTTTGATCTTGTACTGACAAATGTAGGGGTTTCTGGGTGTACCGAATATTTGGGGACTATAGACACAAGCAATATCTTCCCAATGTCCATGACGTAGTGGATTAATCCCAACACAGTCTTCTACACTGCTGGGATCAAGATGCGTCACTTGACTCATCCAGTTTGAGTAGCCAAGACTTGTTCCATCATCCCACATAAATGTGCCCTCTTTCCTCGTATCTGTAAGTCCAATCCATATGTTTTTGATGCCGTAGTATTGGTACGTATTTTTAATCTCTCCATACAGATAGTCCTGAATGTCTTTAGAGGAGACAATGGCTAAAGTTCCGTCATGTTTGCTACAGTCCAAATCTGCGGAAAAGTGACTATGTTCCTCGTAAAGAACAAACTGAAAACAGGAGTCGCCGTGGACCTGCAGGTATTCATTTCTGGGTACTGTCGCTGGACAGTCGTTGATGGTAAAGGTGGACACTGTAAAAAACAGGAGCACTAAATTGGTAATTCATACAAAAAGCACCTTGTGGACATGGAGAGAAGGTCGGGTGTGGGGGGGGGGGGGGCGAGAGAGAGAGTGGGGACTTTCAGATCTTTTTCCGAACAAAAAAAAAATTCAAGAAAGCCTAAGAAAGTCAGCAGAGAACGGAGTCTGCGTGTATGGTTATATTAACTATGTACAATGTATGTGTCCTTGAGATTTAAGGTGGAGATCGTTCGTGAAACCTAGATGCTCTAATAGTTAATAATGATGCCCTATTACTTAAGAGCAAAATTATAAACTTGGGAGAACCTTACACGTTCTAAATAGAATAGTCTGGCTTTGTTCTTCACTCGTTCAAAGAAACACATTGTCACCCCAGAACCGCATCATTCTTTCTCAACTTTTTACAAACAATATGATAGGTCACAGTGTTACATAAAAACGTGTGGTCAGTTATTCCAGCGAAAACCGTGAAGGCATCTCACCTTGGCGAGTAGATTTTGAAAATGTTGAAAAGTTGTTCTGACACTTTGTAAAGTTTACCTTTTTTTTTTCTGAAACACGCCGGGTGTGGAGATGGAATTGGACAGTACTATAGCGATAACTTGGCAGAAAAATGCATTAAGACAATAGTTTACTGGCAGTTCTTTTTTACATAGTATTAGTAGGCTATAGATCAATGAACAATGACTACAACCCACTATTTTCTCTATCCAGATTTCTAATTAGACCACGGTCAGGAAGAAACGGCTTTCTTGGAAACTGCAGAGACCAACAATATCCACAGATAGCACAAGCCGTTGACTGGCATTCATGGTTTTATGGGATGGAACAATGGTGAGAAGTAACTCTTCATGGAATTAAGATTACTTCAGATAGTCGTGAACGCTTAATAGACCATTCAGTATGTCTCCGAGTTCGACATTCTTGTATAAAGCTCAGCGCATATAAGCCCATATTGATCGACTGAGTAGTTGTATAGTGACGACAAGACAGTGAGGTCCAATGAGAACCTACCAGTTGGCTGGTGTGTGAGGTCTCATTCCAACTCACTGTCGTGACGTCACCATCCGATTAGATGGCCTATCAAAACCGACTAGTGCGCAGACTAATTTCTGGTGCGGTAGGCATTGATTCCATCTTCCAACAACTCTAAACCTGCCACACTGACTTAAAATAATGAAATGAAGGCAAAATAGAAAGATAAATCTGTATATAACCCAAAAAAAATAAATTCGCTCCATTTTCAACAAGACCTACCGCCACCCGTACTGCTCGAACTGGCGTGAAATTTTTGTTGGAGGTACCTTCCTTTCGATTAGATCTGGAGACTGGACAAAGTGAAGAAGGTAGTAAATTTTTTAAAAATATATTTATCACAATAAGGCCATTATTGAAATGTGTTCCAAATACAAGACACTGGAAATAAAGTGATATCTTTCCAATACGGCACATTGGTCACTGGTGCGTTAAAATTTACAGAAAATTTGTAAAAGATTTTCAGTGATTTCACCAAAATGAAATTTGCCATCGCGTGAAGGTTTAGTTCTCTTAATGGTGTCGTTAGATTTCCTGTAATGTAACAGATCTTATTAACGATGCCTATTCCCAAATAATCTCCACCTAGCAAATGTTTCCTTGTGAATAAACAGGAAGAAATTGCTTGATAACAAAACTAAGTTTTGAAAAAGCTCAAAGATACAGAGATTCAAATTAGTCTCTAACTAAAATCACTGGAAAGTCAAAGAAGTGAAGTTGCAACTGGCAGCAGCATCATTGCAAAATACCTCGGCAAATTCTAATAATCATACCATTTCGTCCCCTGAGAATGATAAGGTTCTATCTCCACTTTTTGGCTGAACTGAATTACGTACCACTGGCTGAACTGAATTACATACCACTTCTACAGGTCTTGTTCATTGTGTCAAAGTATAAAGTGGATTCGGTGAATAATTTGTACGTATCTCTAAAAAGATATGAGTACATGAAACTTCAATCATCAATTTCTCAAAAGTTGATGGAAGGGAGTCAGAAGCTTGCTATTCTAATGGGATGATTTACTTTCATTTACTTATGACCATTTTCATCTTTCACCTTCACCTATGAGCCTAAAACATCCAAAGCTGCCCATGCCCATAACAGAAGCAAGGTTTCGTTATACTTATTACTCATTTTACTACAAAAATTTTAAGAATTTATGTCATCATATTTCGATAAAATTATTGACATTTCAAAGGCCCGGAATGTGATGAAATACTTCAAGACCGGGTAATAATTAAATTTAAAATCTCTGACTCTGCAATGTCTAACGTCTGATGGCTGTGTAAGTTGTAATAATGAAGAACATTCTTAGCGATCGAGCCGTTTTTGTATATTTCAACTTGGAGACCTCACTGTATTCTATAGTTACCACCGCAGCTTGTACCATACATTATAACAGCTTTCAACTGCACATTCAACTCACCTTGCCCAGCTGTAAGCACAGAAATCAAGAGGAATACAGAGATCATTCTGCCAGATGTCATGAAACAACAATCGAATGGAAAAAGTCAAAGTTGTGATCTCGCGTTGTATCCTGAGCAGTTGTGATATTATTTTTAGAATTTCACAATCGCCAGAATGCGATAAGGGAAAACGACACACACACAAGGATACCAAAGAGAGGTCGAAGGTCATCACGAAGTGATTGTCAAATTTGGTGCTCTGCTTAAAACATGTAATCTGTATTTTGCATATACTTCTTTAATCCCATTTGGGAAACTTGCTTTAGTGTCATTGCAGCCCAGTTACAACTGGAGCAAAAACGTCATCGCCACGGTGCAGCGCCGGTCGGCAGTTGTCGTTTTTTTTTTCTTGGGGGGGGGGGGGAGGGGAGGATTACTTGTTGTTTTTACCAGGTACACTTTCCTCTTCTACCCTCTCCTCTACCACCACCACCACCACCACCACTTACAGTATCCTGCACGGACAGCAATACTTTTGGCATTATTTTTTCTTCTGAAAACAGCATTTAAACGAGAATATTGCTACATTCAATCCCTAAACAAACTTTGACTTTTATTAATTAACTTATCTTTAAAAATGAAACAAAAAATTATTGTGGGAATTTATTGTTGTTTTCTCAACAGTGCACCCTGATTGCCAGTTTCAAAAGTTATCGAATTAACTTCTTCAGTGTCAACCACTCGACCCAGTCGCCTTTGCATCAGTCTCTTGTGTTTGTTCAAGTTTCAGCCAAGCTTTTGAAAATGTTGTTGTGGTGTTATTTTTCTTTTTCACTCTCTTTGAAAAGCCCAGCGCAAGGGCGATTGTATTTGATACACCTTCAGTTTGGTGCAATAAAATTGCCCTGCCCAGAAACGGGTGCATAGTGCCCTGAGGCACATGAAATCTGTTGCAAGACTGTAGTTTATAGTGGATAACTTTCTAGGTCAGAGCACAGACTAATAAATTAAACAGACTGGATGATCCCATTGTGTGACGTCACAAAACAGCGAAAGGTCATGAACCATTCGCCACATTAGATTTACGGTTGCGACCGACGCTTCAGCACAGTTACAATGCAGCGGTCGTTAAAAGTCCAGACGGTCATAATTTATAACAATAAAAAAAAGGCAGCTGTAGACAATAAAATGAAAGGATAGGCAAGACAATGCATTATCAATACATGTACAACCAATCTTGACAAATAAAAAGAAATTTCTAGTGCAGATAGAACTAAAATCGGAATTTCCCGAGCGGCGGCCACGTTGGTTAGGCGGCCGCATCTCATTAACTTCCGTAAAAAACGACACAGCCCGAAGCTTGTGTTTCCAGTCTGGTTATTTATTAGTCTGTGGGTCAGAGAGTGAGAGAGAGTTGCAGAGAGAGAGGGGGGAGAGGGAGAGGGGGGAGGGAGGGGGAGAGAGAGAGAGAGAGAAGGTGGGAACATCCAGGGCAATAGGCAGCGTCGGGTGCCTCTTGTAGTGAATAACAAACTAAATAAATAAATAAATAAATAAATAAATAAATCCATGCGAGCCAGTTTATAAAAAGAGAAAGGGGGTGAAAATGAGTTACCCTTTAATGTTTCAATGTATATGTGTTTGCTTTTTTATTTGTTTGTCGTATGCGTGCTTTAGGGCATAAACTATTCAACTTGCACGGATTAAACATATTACATGACCAGGGGCGAAGCGTGGCCCTCTGCAGAGGGTAATCAGAATTTAAGCTTGTAAGAGCCTTACATAAGGACGTCTCGCTACATCACATTCACATAGAAATGCTTACATGCGACTAAAACAATGAAACGGGTGCTCTGCATTGCAAAATATAAGAGTTTTGTGTTATAAACGTGGAGGGAGATAACTGAAATTGACTTACTATGTTTACTGTTTATATATCAAATCAATCCTCCTTTTCTTTTTGCTTCAGATTTCATAGAGTAATTAAAATTCCGTGAATCAATTAATCTCTTAAGTTCAGAAACACATTTGACAAAGTCAATGTAGACAAGACTTTCAGTCTCCTGAAAACAAGTATGACACATTGAGTATCAGTTACCCACCGGTGCTATTGTACATCCCTATCGCGCGGACTATTCTTGTCAACAGGACAGGAATGCAGCAATTTACAAGCCAAACTAATCTGAAAATACCATTCATTCATACTAACAGACTTATAAATGCACATTTTCATCCATTTTTTAAAAATATAATTTGAATGGCAAGTTTTCATTGTCATATTCATAGCCAGAGATTTTGTTATTCTACCATCCCATAAAGATTCTCGAAATGGACCCATTAACATGAAATGGCAGAAAGTGCGTATGTGGCATCTCTGTGACACAACAATGTACAGCGGTCTCGGAGAAGTGGCTATCTGCCTTTTGCGGTATAGGTTCGATCGACCAATCAAGTGAATTGATGTTCTTGATACGTTGGACTGATTTTGATCACAGTTATATCTAGATCTAGACTATAATTATTATTATGCTTTGATAGCTCTTGCTGTGCGTAGAGTAAATTATTCTTAGATTACCTCAAACAAGCAAAAAATCCACACAAACTTTCACTCTACTCTTTATCTTTCGACTGGAGTGAAAACGACCTCACAGTGAAAAACATGCATAGGTAAAATCAGGTCAAACTTTGATTATAAACCTATTTTGTTCCCCACTATTCTGCTGACTGCGGCGCCGCTTCGACGAATACAGGCTATGCCCAAGCTAGCTTCTGGGTGTAGTCGTCTTCGTCTTCTTTGTTAATCACTGATTATGGACCAGTTCATAAGGTGTAGGTCCCTAGAAAGATGCTTTTCGGTGAGGGGTGTTGGGCTATGATAACAAACACAAAAGTGAGGTAGAATAGAATGCTGAATAAATGGACTTGGAGTTGGGCTCGATCTGAAAAGCGTAGTAATTCTAGAATTAATATTCGAAGGGTAATCACTGATTATTTGATTATAAGGAATCCTCGCCCCTGTATACGACACATTACAAATTTTTTTTTTAATGAAATCATGCTGCAACTTCATGTCACGAGTATTTTCACATTGTTATCTTATTTAAAGTCCATAAGAAGTTCTAAGATATTTTGTGTCTGATTTATTCTGACCACTGACAAAATTACAGAACAAGACATGCAAAAAAGAATCAACTCTGACAGGTATTTGACAGGCCTCTTTACCAGTATTACAATGACATTATATTGAACTAGTGACTCAGCAAATTATCCAGTTGACCCAAAGGATCAAAGACAGATACTTATACTTTGAAGCCCTGTAAGTAAAGGTATGTTAAAAACTGTCCTTACTTTTCATGTAATACTCTATCCAGAGCTGCCAACTGCCACGGAATTTCCGTGGCAGCCACTGAAAATGACTTTCTTGCCACGGACAAACGGAAATACAATATTTGCCACGGAAAAAGCTTTTTTGTTCTATTTTTGTAATTTTTTTTTTTTTTAAAGAATTGGCTACAAACTGACCCGTAAGCGCGACCCGCGACCATCTCCGGTTTCGTGAGCCGTGTTGGTCGGGCTATATCGACTGCCAAATTGTCCTGCTATACAAACGATGACTGGTGTGCCCCCCTAGACTCCCCACCGGGGCCTAAAGCGGCCCCTGGACCCCGGCTAAATGCTGTGCCACTGAAATCTTTCTGTTTTGTCCCTGAAATTCATTTCTGTGGGTTGGCAGCTCTGCCTGTCCCAAATCGAACATTCAAATAATATGTAATATATTATTTCCTTAAAACTCCTGTTCTAAAAATAAATGTGTATTAACCATCCTTAAAAAATCAAGAAATTTCGAGTGAATTTTTGTTTTTATTTTGCCCTCAGTTGACATTCGTGACGATTATTATTATTGTCATTATTATTACTAGTTGATTTGCCCCGATTATGTTGGCGGCCTTATTTCCTTTCTAGTGGAATAAAAAAAAAACAGCGATCCAAATCAGAAATGGTAATCCAATGACAGAAACAAACGGAACACGTGCCGATTGTGTTAGTGTCTTTGTTTTTGCACAGTGATCCGATCCAAATTTTATGTTTATTGGCAGCAAAATGTCGGACTACCTTCTTCTGTTCAACTCAGTTGTGGATCAGTATCAACGAAAGTATCAAAAATAAAGTGAACATCGAGACCTTTTGAAATATATGCGCGCACACCTTTACTTCTTTATGTGCGTAATCTGAATTTTCTTTCAGAATTTAGGGATCAGCGGTTAAAAAGCATTTCATGATTACATGCCAGGCCTTACATCCTTTGTAATATAATTATTATTATTATTGTTTCTCTCCTTCGCACTCATTGCCCAAAAACTGTGTTCAGCAGTTTCTTCTCCTGAGGGATTTTTTTTATTGTTTGTTTGTTTTATTTTATTTTTCCAGTCTTTTTTGTTTGTTCGTTTGACTATTGTTCCTGAGATCTAGCAGAGATAAAGAGAAAGGATGCGTCGTACAATAAAAACAACGCCCAGAAATACGTTCGTATCTTTGATTTCCTGACCGCAGGAAAACAATTAACTAAGTAGTCTCAATCTTTTCCATTCCATTTCTTCTCTATCTTCAGTTTTGCCCTCGCTTTTTGTGGGAATTTAGGCTCAGAAAGGTCAAAGCTGCTGATAAGCATTCATTTGTAGTCATTTCTAATGAAGGTAACCACCAATTCTCAGGTTCAATTACACGTACATGTAAGTTTGCTGGAAAAGTAGAAGTCTCCTTACTTTTATTATAAACGTTTGTTGGTTTTGTTGTTGTTGTTGTTGTATGGAGGGGGGGGGGGGGATACATGTTTTCAGTGTAATTATGCCGTTAGGAGAAAAATATATACATAACTGATATTTTATTTCCATCATGTACGCATCCCAATTTAAATAGATATCACGACATCCTTCCTTTATACAATAGTAATACTAATAGTGGAGCACATTCATATAGCGCCTGTCTCAACAAAAGTGCTTTACAATGAATAGTAACAATATCTCTCTCTCTCTCTCTCCCTCCCCCATCTCTCTCTCCCTCTCTCTCTCTCTCTCTCTCCCTCCCCCATCTCTCTCTCCCTCTCTCTCTCTCTCCTCTCTCTCTCTCTCTCTCTCTCTCTCTCTCTCTCTCTCTCTCTCTCTCTCTCTCTCTCTCGCTCTCTCTCTCTCTCTCACTCTCCCTCTCCCTCTCTCTCTCTTTCTCGCTCTCTTGCACAAAAGAGGTCTTGAAACGCCTCCCCTTCCCTGTGAAACATGAAACTCTATCCTTACTTCCAGTGTATTTTTTAATGCTATTTCAAATTCATGTCCTGTTTTCATTTGTGAATGTTCCCATTTGGCACCACAATGCTGCACTTGACTGTACTATGATAAGATAACATGGCACATCACGAAATTTCAGATTTTTATCATGATCATTTTTTTAGATGGCAGATCTTTTAGTGCATAGCCTACTTGTATTGGGAGTATGTACACCTGTCGGACATTTTTTTCTATTCTAAATCTCCGTCATATCCGCTGATAAGAAAACTGCACTTTAACACAAACGACCTTCATAGGTTTCAATTGAGGTGTTTTTTGCTATTCATTTATTTTTTTTTAGTTTCATTGTCTTTTATCTTCGTCGCGTTCTCTCCTTCTTTATTATTATCATCATTAGTGGGAGTAGTAGTGGTAGTTGTTGTAATAGTAGTAGTTGTTGTTGTTTTGTTGTTGTTGCTGCTGCTGTTGTTGTCGTTTCTCATCGTTGAAACTCTTGCCTTCCACTTCATCTTTAGCCAGTTTTCGTTTTACGTCCTACTTATTTTGCTGCTACCATCTGGGTCATTACTTCTCTTTCAAATGTATGGATGTTCAGCATCCTCTTTAATAACAATAAACAGAAACTGATGTGGACGTTTCTTGAATACCTACCACTATCAACACTTTTTTTGCTTTTATTCCCACTGGTACAGTTAGTAATGATTATTGTGAATTACGAAAAGTGCCACGCCCAGTTCCCGTTTCATGGATATAGTTTTGACGTCTTGGTTTTTCTCCTCTTTCGTTCTCCTAAGTCAGCTGTGTCTTCTTCCACGTCTTCTGCTGTCTTTCTTCCTAATAGTCATGTATTATTCTTCCTTTTAATGTAATTAATATTTATTCTTCCTTTCATTTGTTTACTTTTCTCTTCATTTTACTCCGATTTTCTAACACTGGTTATTTCTTCCTAGTTTTCACCGCATTTCATACGAAAATTACCTGTTCAATTCCATTCTTAATGACATTATCTTGTCGTAGTGTTCATGATAGACTCAGTATGTGTCATAATGGTGATGGTGGTCGCAGAGACAACAAATAAACAACGAACTTGGGGTTGTGAAATACTTTTATTTTTTCAGTAGCGCTTTCAAACAAGCTGATGACTTATGCTGGCATTTTGATTTTCGCTACAAAAATGCTGCGCAGTTTCAAAAACAGAGCTTTGATAATGCAAAGGCTTTCATATCGTAAAACCCGTGTGAGTCGGATGTGCCCAGCTTTACAGGAAACAACAAAAGTATAATGCTCTTACCATGGGCACCAACCACCATGAATTGTAAATTTTATATTGCATCGAGGGGTATTTGCCATATTGTTGTAAGCGATATTTTGCCGATTTTGGCGATTTATCATGAAAGTGGTTCTCTCACTCCTAATTTTATTATGTATAAGCGTCATATGGGGGTATTTTTCGTGGGCATTTTTATGCAAGTTTGGAATTTGAAGCACCTTGAACAAAACCCTGATTTTACACCACTCTTCAAACTTTCAATCCTCATTTTCTCAAAAAAGGCAAAGATGCACATACAACAATATGGATATACCCGCAGATAATACTGTTCTAATCTGTCTCATCAGCCCAGTCTACTAAAATAATTATAGACATAGAGTGCACCATGAGGGTGTTTCCCTACGTTTGAACTCAATTTTATTTCTCTGATTTTGCATTCACACTATTGACATGTGAAAATAATATTATGTTACTTGAATTATTTTTGAAAATCCAAAATGTTTCACTTCAATTTTTGTGTTTTTGGAATACATGCATCTTGAACTGAATAGCAAACACGCCTTCTAGTGGCGGAGGGGAAAGTATAATGTACAAGTTAGGAAGACATTTAGAGGGCGTGGCCGTCGTTTTAGTTATTCCCTCATTGGTTTTCACTGGTCACATTGGCAAATAGAACAGCCTGTGGAGGGATCTCTCTGAAACCCGGACATGCCACAGTCAAGGGCACACTGAAACGGTGGGCAAGGGGTGGTCTTTTCTGTTGTCGCTGTTGTTGTCGGTGATGGTAGCGTAGTTATCGGTGGTGGTGTTGGCGTTGTTGTTGTCGTTTGTATTGTGGTTGGTAGTTGTGGTGTTGTGGTGGTGGTGGCAGTATTGTTAGTTGCGACTTTGTACTGGCAAATATACGGGTATTCTACATGCGAAGTGACTGGGAAAAAGATGAAAACGTAATCTGTATCAGAAACACACGGGTGGTCCTTCCATTTGCCTGAGTAAGTGCTCATAGAAATACAATCTTCTGACTGATAGTCGAGCCAGTTGGACGGTCCTTCACCAGAACCCCAGTTACTGTAAACTGCGGGTGTTCCATCTTCCCACTCGAAGTGATTTTCATTCATGTCATCGTGAAGTCCAATCCAAACTTCTTCATAGGTGCTGTGGTCAGATCGGTAGGTAGAACGGAGTTCATTATGGAGAAAATTTTGGATATCTGGAGATTTGATGAGAGCTAAAGTTCCTCCTTGATTCTCACAGTCACTCTCAGCTTGGAAAAAATCTCTCTGACGGTAGAGCACAAACTGGAAACAGGAGTCACCAAACACTTGTAGATAATGGTCTCTGGGGAGACTGGCTGGACAGTCGTTAACTGTATAGGGGGTGGCTGTGAACACAAAAAAAATGTAAAGAAGAAATAAGAATTCTGTATTATACAAGCAGAAAACTATGTTACATTTAATTATGTGCATGGTAAGACAATAAATTTTGAAGTCTCAGGCCATGCATCAATTTATTATCATCAGAAGCAGTCGGTCAGAATTCGATCATTTGTCGCATGCATTTTTAAAAACGCTCAAAAGTCTCTCTCCGGCGTGGGGGCTACTTGGACTTTCGGCCCACATTTAAGTATTTACAATAATTTTTAAAAAATCGAATTTTAATGAGAAAATAATTTATTGGAGTCATCGTCTCTACGAGCAATGTGAGTGATTAACGAGGAGGGGGGGGGCGGTTAAGGTGGTGTGGTCTGTTCTGTTTGCGAAAGTAAGAAAGTAGCGTTCTCTAAAGTGTATCGACACAGCGTGTATGGTCTAGGGGAAGGAAGTGATGACATCACGGAATCGCGCGTTCGTGAGACGGAGAACCGGAGGCGACGTCAGCAACATAAAGCACCAAATCAAAAACATACTCCCCTACATTTTCAAGTTTCCAAATCTAAAAAAAAAAAAAAAAGCAAGAACCTTCTGCGGGTCAAAAGGAAAACACCTGTAAAATTTCAGGCAAATCCAAGCCGTGCTTTTTGCGAACGCACAAACACACACACACACACCAACACCCACACAAATACACATTCTCTTTTATTTATACATAGATGTGAAATATTTATGTAAAAACACACGCTTTACTTGGATTTGCTTGGGCCTATACATTTGTATCCATCTGTTTGATAACGTGGAAGATTCTCATGCTCTCAACAAAAATAATAACAAAGATCTGTGAATCGTGTTTCGCATTTCCATGCTTAAACATAAAAAAAAATAATAAAGTACATAATAAAAACTATCAACAGCAAAGTTTTCGTTGCCCAATGCTGCACTATTGGAAAAAAAGATGTCAGCCAAATCCTATTTCGAAAGCAGTACGGTTTGTTAGGATGTACAAACATCGATGACGACTTAAGAAAAACAACTTAATGAAATTACAAACTCATAATTACGGAAGAAAACTGTTTCAATTTCTTCTACATGTCACACGACTAGTTCAGCAACAGCTATCATTAGTTTTGTAAGATCACAGATTGTCCCTCCCTCCCTCCCATTCTCGGTACTGCTGCCACTCACACCAACACTACTCCTGTTCATAACAGTGCTGTTGCCATATATTCTGACACTATGCCTGTTAAAAACAATGCTGCTGCTATTAAATCGTCTAAGACTACGCCTGTTAATAACAGAACTATTGCCATTAAATCTTCTACGACTATGCCAGTTATTATCAGTGCTGTTGCTAATAAATGTTCGACGACTGTGTCTGCTAATAATAGAGCTATTGCTATTATGTCTTCTAAGACAAGGCTTGTAATAACAGTGTTTGTTGCTATGACATCGTACAATCAAGATGTCAAAACAATCACATGAAAATGATATCATCGATGACAACAGTACTAAAAGGGTTCCAAACCGCACAGCACGTTGATAAATTACTCACCAATTGTTGCCAGCAAGGAGAGAGTAAACATGAATAAAATCATTTTGTCGATAAGCATTGCCAGTCTCCACTGCGAGAAAATTTAATGGCGAAGTCTTGCACACTTACTCTGCCCAAATGACGCAGCATGCGCGCAGTAATATAAACCAGAGTTGTCCGGGACTAAAAAACTAAGTGGGTCAAAATAGCCTATCAACTATCGGCGTGAAAATACAAATCTTCACCGCACCGCCACCCTTCTCCCCTCCCCCCCCCCTTTTTTTTTTTTTACGTTCATTTAACCTGTGCTATTGCGGAAGTAACATTTTTACAATTAAAGTCACTTTAGTCGTCCGATCGTCCAAAGCCAATTGGCCAGTGAAGAATGTCATTCTACGTGATTCGATTGATGTTTTTGGTTTTTGTTGTTTTTTAATCATTAAAGGACCTTTTATTTTTACTTCTTTTTGTTAGGATATAAACATTGGTAGTGGTAAAAAATATTGTCTATCTCAAATATTAAATCACGTTCTAAATGTAAATTTTCTGAATCAAATTTTATAAATTTTCTGCTTCCATTACATGGCGAAACAGATCTAATGATTATATGAACATAACATAATATCTAAAAGAAAATTATACCACGCGTTGCATACACGACAACGTATAATCATCTATATATACCAGGACATAATTAATCTTACTGGCCGACTGCTGAAAGATAAGTCTTGCAACTTTTCCTTTCACCAAGGCTAGCTACTCGTATCTATCTAGACCAAGATTGCATTCATAACTTTCGAAGCAAAGACTAATAGATTTTTTGTTACACCGCAGTTCATGGATGTGAAAAAGTTGAGTTCGGCCAAAGAGCTCATTGAACACACTGGAATCAGAACTCTCACGGTTCGCATGGTTCACGAAGTGTGCTGAACCGAAAGCTAAAGATGGCGGAAGGTTTGGAGCAAACTGTGTGTGATAATAATATACGAATTGAAAGTGAGGAGTGGGCCAGCTTGGTGTCGCAGAATGGTGGTGCGAGAGTCAAGCTTATTCCAAGTTCTGAAAGCTTGAATTCCCAAAGAAAATCCACTGAAAAATAAAAACAAACCACGTCCATACCCCTCCCCACCTCCTCAATTAATATGACAATGGCAAACAATATTAAGTAAAACGACCAGTGATAACATCATTGCCATGGATTGAACACTGATTCTGTAACCTGACCTATGAAAGCCCGTTAATAAAAACGCGTCTGAAAATTTGTGGCCACCTAAATTGGCAAGATCTTTCAAACAGATGGATGAAAATCGTTGAAACTTTGCCTGAGGTGATTTTTCTATTTTTTGTCTTCGCAGAATTTTTTTTTTCGATATAGATTTATGTAGAAATGAGTAAAATCCTTTCATAAAAGTATATATTTTATCAAGGCAGACGGTCTTTCAAATTCTAAGGGCTTTACAATAGATGACGTCATACGAATGACTTCATTTCTCCCCGTAAAGGAAAATACAGTTTTCCAACCTTATTGACACAATCTCACAAAACGTTGACAACTCTCGGAATACACCCAAAAGTGGACGGCTGCAAAAGCTTGGTATTCAGAATCTTCCGTGCGTTCTTTGCCACCCAGGAACCAACAGAGAAACCGACAGATTGGTTCAACACTTCAAGAGATCATTAATAAAATCAAGACTTGCATCAACCGAAGCATTGCTAGAGCTTTGATCCAATACAAATGCCGCGACTTAGTGGCTCTAGTCCTAACAATAATTATTTATCTCAACGGCTGCCAGATTCGGGCGAGAGCAGACGTTCGTTGCCTGCTAAAGACGAAAGCGCTCCCCGCCATTAGGCAAAGTCAAAATTGGGCAAAAAGAAAAAGTTGTATGCCAGCAGACAGCCTTGCGGCGGTTCGCGCTCATCGCTGCCCCTGCCAGGCAGCTGAAGGCGTCTGCGCCGCTGAATAGCATTATTCTTTGCCATTTCCAGCTGTCATGGTCACACATTTACTCATGAGGTGAACAACACATGGACTGAACTACTACGGCTCCCTCTTTGTCTAATTAAGCCCCTGCAAAAATGTTTTTATTTGATAATAAACGCCAGTTCATGGGGTTTGATAGCATTGCTCACGGTTTCACCTCTGCTCCTTGATCTGCACTCATTTGCCCTACTTGCTGTGCATCAATAAATAGTGCCAGTGTAAGAATCTGTGACCCCCTGGCTAAATACATAATAAACCTGGGACACTACACGACGTTGATTTCGGTCATTCGGGCTTCGGCTTGTATTACTTCACTCAACATTCAATGTCAACAAGACTGTGCACACACTAGGTACTGTTTTCCTGATCAAAAACAAAGGAAAAGAGGTAGAAGAGGCGGCATAAAAGTGAGAAACAAGAGAAGAAAATCAAGACCATTTCTTCCTGCTGTTTTATTTGGTAACTGTCGCACGCTGAGTAACAAACTAGATGAATTACTATGTTGTACGAAATGGTGCCACGACTACCGAGATGCCTCGGCTATTGCATTCACTGAGACCTGGTTCGACTCTAACAACACCAACGACGAGACAAGTATAGATGGTTTCATTTTATATCGAGAGGACAGGACAGAGGCATCATTAAAATCTAAAGGCAGGGGTGTTTGCATTTACATCAACAAACGCTGGGCCCATGCCAACAACATCACTATTGTAAACAACATCTGCACACCTGATATTGAGGTTCTTACTGTAAACGTTCGTCCATACTATCTACCTCGTGAGTTTACAAATGTGGTTTTCAACACCGTCTACATACCACCAGATGCTAACAAGACCACCGCTGCAACAACCCTTCATAACATCATAAATACACAGGAATCAAAATGGCCAGACGCTGTTCACATCATACAAGGAGATTTTAATCATGCAACCATGGACAACATCCCGCACTACACCCAATATGTCACCATTCCTACTAGAGACGAGAACACTCTGGACTTATTTTATTGTAATATCACTGGCGCCTATCGTTCTTTCCCTCTACCACCACTGGGGAACTCAGACCATCTTATGATATCTATGCAACCAAAGTATCGACCTGTGTTAAGAACTTATAAAGCAGACACCAAAGTAATAAAAACATGGACAGACGAGGCCTGCGACCAACTTCAAGCCTGTTTTGACTGCACGGATTGGGACATTTTTACAAACACATGTACTAATTTAGACGACCTTGTTCTTACTGTTAACTCCTACATCCAGTTTTGTGAAGATCTAATTATACCTAAGAAAAGTGTGTGTGTGTATCCAAATAGTAAACCATGGTTAACAAAAGAATGCCATGAAGCTATTGTTGACAAAAAAAGACTCCGAAAAAACTATAGTAAAAGCGACCTCGCTAAAGTAAACAAACAAATTAAAAAGAGAATCAAAGTGTGTAAAAAAGAATACAAAGATAAAATTGAAGCAAGTTTTAAATCAAATGACATGTCATCTGTGTGGAAGGGAATGAAACAGGTCACGGGGTACGATTGTATGAAGAATAAAGTGAATGTTGTGAATGAAAGCGAATTTGCCAATGACTTGAATCAGTTCTACTGTCGCTTTGACAAACACGATTTCTCCAACCAACACCAGGAAATAAGAGACAGTTTTGATTTTGATAATGATGAATGTAATATTTGTTTTGATTATGATGCTGTTGTGAAACAATTTAAATCTGTTAAGGAAAGAAAGGCATCTGGACCAGATAACATTGGAAGCAAAGTACTGAGAACATGTGCTGAACAACTAGCAAAAATTTTTACTTTCATCTTCAACAAATCCTTTCAAAACCATTACATACCAAACATTTGGAGATTGTCAAAAATCTTACCTGTCCCCAAAAAACCAAAAATATCTCAAATGAACGACCTTCGCCCAGTTGCATTAACTTCCATTATCTTTAAATGCTTTGAAAAACTTGTTTTAACTGAACTAACGAAGGAGGTCAAACAAAATCTCGATCCTTTGCAATTTGCATACAAAGAAAACAGGAACACAGAAGACGCCTTATTGTTTTTATTGCATAACATCTACAGTCATTTAGACACTGGTAAAACCTGTGTTCGTGTGCTCCTAGTCGATTTTTCGTCTGCGTTTAACACCATACAACCGCACTTAATGTTTCAAAAGCTTACCAACCTACACGTGAGTTCTTTTTTAAAGAGCTGGATCTTCGAATTTCTAACACAGAGAAGCCAGTTTGTGGATATAAACAACACATTTTCCAAATTACTCACAACAAACACAGGAGCGCCACAAGACTGCGTGCTGTCACCTGCCTTGTATACATTGTATACAAATGATTTCACTGTGACACACAACAACGTTTACCTTCTTAAATTTGCCGACGACTCTGCTATTTTAGGCCTTTTACCTAACTCTGGCCACGAATATTCTAACATTGTACAATCCTTTCATTGTTGGTGTAATAACAACTATCTTCTACTGAATGTTAAGAAAACAAAAGAGCTTGTTTTTGACTTTAGGAAAAATAACAACGATCCTGTTTGCCCTCTTACTATCAACAATGAAGAGGTTGAAATTGTCACAGAGGCCAAATATCTTGGCATTACTATTGATTCATTGCTTAACTGGCATGCGCATGTAACATATGTATACAAGAAAGCCAACCAGCGCATGTATTTCCTCAGAAAGCTCCGCTTTTTAAAAGTTAGCAAAAGCATTCTGAAAATATTTTACAACATGGCTATTCAGAGCGTTTTGATGTATGGAGTTGTCTGTTGGGGAGGAAACATCTTACAAAAAGATAAAAATAAGATCAATAATTTAATTAAAAAAGCATCCAAAATTTGTATCTGTGATCTGCCATATTTTGATGAGCTGTACACTGGTGCTTGTATTAAAAAAGCTAATATTATTATAAATGACCCCCAACATCCCCTGAACAAGGAATATATAAGATCTGTAAGAAGTTTAAGGCTGTTGTCAAAGAAAACTAAAACTGAGCGCTACTTTAAATCGTTTATTCCATCATCAACTAGGATGTTACAATAATGTCGTCATCTTGATCGTAATCTGTGCACAGTTGAATTATGTCCTGCGTGTCAGGTCAATGTGTTTTAGTTAGGGAAGCATATTGTGTGCACTGTTAATTTTGTTAATTTAGTTAATTTATCAGTGTGTGTGTATATATGTGTGTGTGCGCGCTATGTATCATACTTTCTGCTTCTGTAACTATATTGTTATGTATTCAATGATCAAAACAAATTTCCTTGTACAAGGACGAATAAAATTTATCTTATCTTATCTTATCTTATTAATGGCTGATCTGTGCCATTCTAAGGCCCAAGCCTTCATCTACCCACAGAGCTCTCTGCATCTTACACAGCTGGACTAAACATCTAGGGGATCTATGTTTATACGCTTCAGACAGGCGTGTACTTCCCACTGAAACGTAAACTCTAATCCTTTCACTCGTCTGTTGTTGCATTTACAGACACATCAATTTTGCACCATCTTGATAAAGGAGAAATCGCAATAAACGAAACTGAAAATGGAGGGAACAGAGTCACGGTCGCAGCCAAACAGGTTACAGCGGGTGTTTGTCCCAAACCGTATGCCGAAACTGATATTCTATTGCGCACACGTCTGTGAGCAAACGTGTAACTCCAGTCTGTAATATTTAAAGCTCTTTGATTGCATCCTTAATAGTTGCGCCAATATTGTGTAAAATATCTTTGTCTGGAGTGGCTCACTTATGTTGTTTAAATCAGCCTTGGCTGACTAAGTGGATGGTTTTGCGATTCATTAAACCAGTGGTCGTGCAATAATATTATCCGAACTTATCCAGTTTGCCTTTACATAGACATGAAAAAAGCCTGTTTTCTGACTTCACCACTATATACATGTTAGTGTTCTCGATTCCATACTTGATTTGATTAACATATTTATATACTATTATCATGTTAATCTTCTTCCTTTCCTCTCCCTCGTCTCAATTTACGCTTCCCGACATGCGCCAAACACTATGGCTGAAATGTGCACACTTCTGAAATCAGAGCCCTGACTCTAGTACCCACTACATAGTTTATATACACTGGCATATCTCAAGAGGTCCACTCACGGGGGCAAATTGATACCAGTACCAAACGATACACTTTGGTTAGTAGAAGACAGATTTATGTGATAGCAGTTTCAGATCGGTAGCTTTTAGAAGTTATCAACTGTCAAAGTTGGCAAAAATTGTACATTGTAGCTTTTTACCAGTTCGTTCTACCATACTCCTCTAACTCTACGAAAAGGTGCGGGCACCCCTACAATATTCTCGATTATCTTCATACAATTATATAAACACATGTAGTTTCAAACAGGAGATCACGTGAATTTTCCCTCACTATGGCTATTATTTTAAAATTTACTTTTTTTTTATGTAGAAAGAGGTGTCCATACAAAACTTTGGTTGTTTCTTGGGCATGCTCAGCTGTGGCAAGCTAATATGTTCAGCACTCTTGTGAGTTCATTTTTCATGCCCCCCCCCCCCACTTCCCCAAAATATGAAAAGCAAGCTAGGCGGAGATAAATGCGGAATATTTGTGAACTAAAATGGCTGGACTTTCTAAAAACCGCAAAAACTCAAAATCGATACTTTGAGACAAAAAGTCGGTCTGGGGTACCGCCCATCTGCTAAGTGGTTTTTGTTCATATGAAAAAAAAAGTGTGGAAGCCCGTTAGTATCTGCAAACACTGATTTTGGCCTTGCTCAGACACAGTAAGCAAACGATGTGGTGTAATGGTGTAATAGTCGTTGTAATGGACCAACCACTATACCCAAAAAGCTATGAAAATAGTATGGAGAAATGCTGAGAAATTTAAACACATAATTATCCCCCTTGGTACTTTTCACGCCCACTCTCATACTCTTAGCAATCATCCGCCAGTGCTTTCAGGATGCTGAACTCCGGGAATTTTGGACCCAACGTAGAAAGCCCCATTATTATGGCTACTCTGAATGTACAATAGAGTGATTCGAATGCATAGGCTTCAAGAATCTTCAAGATTCTTCATCTTTTGGAGTGGTAGGAGTTCAAACTTTGGGTTAAGAAGAAATTGTCCAGCAAAATTACATCAACATGGCTATCTGCTTAACCAGATCACCCAGTTTCAAATTGTGTCAAAAAGAATTTTTTATCTCTTTTATTCTGAAGATGGTGCTTTTCTCCACGTCTTTCACGCATGGCAAGATTACTTCATTCATTTGGAGGAAATTGGAATCTGTTTGCGTTTTAGATTTCGTATTTTCAAATAGTAGTTGGCATTTTGTTTAGCCTCTCGAGAACAACGACAGAAGGGAACTGGCTTTTCCATCTTTCTCTATGTTGTGCCCGAGATGAGATCCTGGTGCTTTGCCTACTTGAGTATACAAGATTCTTGCCAGCACACTAGGCCCAGATGTCAAACAATAAAAACTGTCGTACCAAAATCAGCAAGCATTCCAACAGAGATCCACATACAGTAAGAAGTCAAGATTGTAAAGAGTGTACATGGATGCGGAGTGGCTGTGGGGGGGGGGGGGCGAAGTAAAAAAGGGATAAAATTAATCCTACATAGACCTACTTATAGCCAAATATAAGTACATAGGCCTACTGGGTTGATGTTAAAACAGCCGTCTGGGAGGTGACCCACTGGTGATGATTACTACACACATGAGAAAACAGCTTAAGATGAGACAGCTAACGGATTTAATGTGCTCAGATTTTGCACCCCCTCCTAGCGGCGAATGCGCTGAAGTCATGAACGTTGCTGCATTTTACAAAACCAAACAGGAAAAATATTGAATTTTGTTCACTGTTCAGCTATCGCTGGAGGTCTTCATTGACGCCTTTTATTTTGTAATTATAACTTCACTCGTTGTGGGAAAGCTCTGGCTATTTTGTTCTTTTTTTTTTTCTGGTCTCAGTGACGATGTAGCAAATCCGCATCATTAAATTATCATTATAGCAAGTGTTCTTTTCATGCTATGGGCCATAGACCCCGCCCCCATCATCAGCCAGCAAATTTGTGTGCACGATGTTTTCTAGAGGTGCGGAGAAGTGAGTGTCTCATCTTATCCCATATTGTATCTTTGATTATATAAGATATCAAGTGTCCAGTGGTAATACCAGACAACTGATCTGTGAAATCATCCACAATCACAAAACTTGGTCAGACTGAGAAATAGCATTAGTAGTGTTGGTTTTAAAAATGTACGTTGGGTGTCTGTTTCTTTATATTTCGTATAATTTCAAAACAGTGGTAGTGCCATTGCTAAAAATTAATATTATTTCTGCGTTTAAGTTTGGAGAAAGCATGTCGACTCGATAGCGGTCACTTTGTGCCAGGAAAAAGTAAGATGAAAGATAGAATGTTACAGAACGTTAGATCTATGACAGAAAGAGATCCTACCAGAAGCGCCCACCAACTACTCGCATTATTTCTGCTGTAATACCTTAGCATTTGTGGTTTTATAATGTTTGCATTTTTTAAAGTGAGGTTATCATATAATAATGGAGCTTGGGCCCAACTTTGCGACCGCAAAGGCTTTTTTACTACGCAACGTAGAGAAATGAAACTTGGCACATGGATGTAAAATTTATTAAGCCTGTACGTGTCGAGCTCATTTTTCCCCGAAACTCTTTACTTTTCCCAGAAATTCAGTTATAATTATGTTATCAATTCATGATTGCGAATACGACGTGATAATGTACTTCCGTCAATTTCGTCATTTCCGCCTCTTACCGGAAATGTAAACAACCCTGTCCCAATATCATATCAGGCACAGGTTGGATTCAAGGAGACAGAAAATAGACCATAATAGACATAAAACATAGAGTTTATCTCGACAAGATGCCCAGTGTGACTTGGAACCCACAGAGGCATGATCTGCCGCAAACTCAATTAAGATATTTTTCTCCAGAGATCAACATTTTAATATACATTTCTGTCTCATTTCCATTCTAACAATGCAACTCACAATACAACAAAAACACTTTCTGTGCAGAGGATTGTTTGAATCCCTTTATTAAGTGTTATTTCATTGCTCACATTCGCATTTTGGACAGCCTGTGTTGGGATCTTTCTTGTATTGCACGCAGACTTGAGAGCAAATAAATGGTAAACAAGCCGGAGGTTCTGTTGTAGAGTCTGATGGAGGCAGTGGTGTTATTGGATTTGTTGATGTCCTAAAGGTTGTTGTTTCTGTCATTGGCGTTGTTGTGGTGGTGGTGGTGGGGGTGGTAATGGTTGTGCTGGTGGTGACCGTCGTTGTAGGTAGTGGAGTTGATGGAGTGATAGTTGGAGATGTCGTTGTTACTGTTGTTATTTTTGTTGTAGTTGTTGTTGTAGGTGCGATTTTGTACTGACAGATATACGGGTATTCTACATGCGAAGTGACTGGGAAAAAGATGAAAACATAATCTGTATCGGAAACACACGGATGGTCTTTCCATTTGCCTGAGTAAGTGCTCATAGAAATACAATCTTCTGACTGATAGTCGAGCCAGTTGGATGGTCCTTCACCAGAACCCCAGTTACTGTAAACTGCGGCTGTTCCATCTTCCCACTCGAAGTGATTTTCATTGATGTCATCGTGAAGTCCAATCCAAACTTCTTCATAGGTGCTGTGGTCAGATCGGTAGGTAGAACGGAGTTCATTATGGAGAAAATTTTGGATATCTGGAGATTTGATGAGAGCTAAAGTTCCTCCTTGATTCTCACAGTCACTCTCAGCTTGGAAAAAATCTCGCTGACGGTAGAGCACAAACTGGAAACAGGAGTCACCAAACACTTGTAGGTAATGGTCTCTGGGGAGACTGGCTGGACAGTCGTTAACTGTGTACGGTGTTGCTGTGAACGAAGAAAGTGTAATGAAGAAATAAGAAGTTCCATTATATGTATAATATTTGTTTAGCATAAGTAATAATAAGTATAAATTTTATACAAGCCGAAAAATACGTTACATTATTATGTGCATGGTAAGACAATAGATTTTGAAGTCTCACTCCATGGGCCACTTTATATCATCAGAAGTAGTCTGTCAGAATTTGATTATGTTAGCCTTTATTTTAAAATGTAAAGTGTTTCTGTAAAAAGCAAGTTACATGGATTCATTTGCGGACTTGGTGCGCTCGGGAAATACAAGTCTGGAATCGCAGACAAGTGGTCGTATTGATTTAATATTGTACAATTTTTTATTGTTCAAATGTTTTATCTGTTTAATTTTTCATTTTTTCATTTTTTATTTTTTTCGTTTCCCTGAAAAGGACTTCTCACTGAAATATTGATTTGTCTTCCCATTTTCTTTGCATTTTGTCGCATTGTTTGAGTATTATTTCTTAGGCGAGGCTTTGCTACATACAACTTTCCTTTTGCCATGTTTTGACATGGATTAGCTTGCGCAGATACATTTTTATTCATCAATATGATCACACGGATGGTTCTCATGCACTCAACAAAGATAACAAAAATCCGCGGAGTGTGTCTGGAATTCCATGCTTATACAGAATAAAAACCAAAAAGCTTTCGTTGTCCAATGTTGCACTATTGGAAAAAAATTATGCCAGCCAAATCCTATTTCGCATGCAGCGCAGGCCGGGTGTACAAACATTGTTGAAGATTTAACAAAAATAACTTAATGATATCACAAACTCATAACTTGGGAAGAAAACTGTTCCAATTTCTTCTACATTTCACACGACTAGTTCTGTATCAGCTATCATTAGTTTTGTACGATCACGAACGGCCTCTTTCCCATTCTCTCTACTGTTCCCACTAGCACCAGCACCAATACAACACCATTAAATTTTCTGAGACCACGCTTGTTAATGACAGTGTTGTTGCCATTAAATCTTCTAAGACCACGCCTTTAAAAAACAGTGTTCCTGCTATTACATCTAATCAGTATGTCATTCATTATGTCAAAACAAATAACGACATGATAATAGTACTAAAAAGGTTCCTTACTGCACAGCACATTGATAAATTACTCACCAGTTGTTGCCAGCAAAGAGAGAGTAAACACGATTAAAATCATTTTGTCGATGAGCATTGCCAGTCTCCACTGCGAGAAAATTTAATGGTGAAGTGTGGCGAATATACTGTGCCCAAGTGACACTGCATGTGTGCAGTAATATAGGCCAAAGATGTCCACTAAAGAACTAAAGTCACTGAAAGCCACTAAAAACTACACAACGTATGTGGGTCAAAATAGCCCTAGAGTAAAAATGCAGTAAAGTTCATTTTGATTCCCTTCCATTCAGCTTCTGCTCCATTTCCATGGCACTTCCACTCCACCTTTTGAAGAGTAGACTGCGAATTGAATGCCTCTCCCCTACTGACTCATTCCATTTCTACTAAACACAATAACGATGGGGGTCATGAGACTAATGTTGTTGTTTTGGTTGAAAAAAAAAAGATACTAGTACAGGCGACATAGTTATTTGGGTCTACTGTATATTTCAAAGAAGGACAATAGTTAGTGAATATCACCATCTTCTTGAAGAAGTTTCACAAGATGACGAGAAAGGCGTCACATACATGAAGACGAAGCCTACAATATTTCTGATGCTTCCGAAAGTAACCGGACCTCATTCTGAAAAGCCGACAACAAATTAAAACCTCCCTTTAGGCCGCCATTGTGAACTTGACATGTGAAACTCAACAGTGATCGGCTGTGGATTCCAAAGGGCGCGAAATTTTAGTACAGAGGTAAAAATGTTTTCTATGAGATTGGGTTTGGGACTGAATGAAGGCCAAGTTGAAAGGGGGTGGCATTGAAAACGGGGTAACTCCACTAGGCAACAAAATTAAATAAGTCTCGCCACCCCCCCCCCCCCCCACAGAAAAAAATTTAAAGGGAAAGGTAAGCAGATTTTACTGCGTCTGTAGCCTACTGTAGCGTGAAAATACGAATCTGCATCGCACAGCCTCCGCCACCTTCCCCCTCCAGTTTTCCTCAAACCTCATTTCAGCCGTGATATAACGGAAGTCTCATTTTTACAATTAAAGTACCTTTGGATTTCCAATTGTTCAGGGCAAATTGGCCAATGAAAAATGACAGACCACGTGATTCGATTGATGTTTCTTGGTTTTTATTTTCGTTCTTGTTGTTGTTTTTAATCATTAAAGACCTTTTTGGAACTTCTTTCTGAGGGAAGCAAAAATTGGCAAAGGTAAAAATATTTTTTATCTCAATTTCTAAATCATGTTCAGATTCAAATTTATAAATTTCATCCTTACACCACATGAGAAACAGGTCTAAGCTATGAATGTAAAACCTGTCTATACGAAAATTATACTACATGACAAAGTATAATTATCAACTTACCAGGAAATAATTACTCCTGTATCAAGTGTCCGGTGGCCATACAAGACAACTGACCTGTGAAATAATTCACTATCACAAAACCTGGTCAGACTGAGACAAATCATCAGTGGTGTTAATTTCAGTAATGCACGCCTGGTGTCTTACAAAACAGTAGTAATGATATTTTCCAAAATCCATATTATTTCTGGGTTTCAATTTGAGTTGAGTCTGGAGAAAGAGTGTCTAATCGATAGCGGTCCCCAATGTGCTAGGAAAAAAGCAAGACGATAGACAGAATATAGCAGAAGGTTAGGACAGATGAAGATCCCACCAGCAGAGCCTACCCACTACCAGCATTATTTCTGCTGGAATGCGTTAATATTTGTTGTGGTAACCTGTTTATGATTTTTATTTTCAGTGACGTGAAAATATCATTAATGTTTGTGTCTGCATCAAAACCACATTATTACTGTGTGCGATAGAACTTTATGTGGTTACCATTGTTTTGCCCGATGGTTCTGTTGTTATTGTTGAATAATTCTTGTATGAAGGGTGGTTACAACCCTGATCCAAAATCATATCAAGCACATGTTGTATTCAAAGAGACAGGAAATAGACCATGTAAGACATAAAAGATGGAGTTTATCTCAAAAAGATACCCAGTTTGGCTGGCAACCCACAAAAATGTAATCTGCCATAATCTCGGTTAAGACATTTAATCATGACAGATCAACAGTTTAATACACATTTCTGTCACATTTCCATTCTTCTACTGGTGGGGAAAATACTCATAATACAACAAAAACATTTTCTGGGCACAGGATAGGTGCATGTCTTTATTAAGTGTTATTTCATTGCTCACATTCGCATTTTGGACAGCCTGTGTTGGGATCTTTCTTGTACTGCACACAGACTTGAGTGCAAATAAATGGTAAGCAAGCCGGAGGTTCTGTTGTAGAGTCTGATGGAGGTGGTGGTGATGCTGGATTTGTTGATGTCCTAAAGGTTGTTGTTTCTGTCGTTGGTGTTGTTGTTGGTGCTGTTGTCGTTGTTGGTGGTGCCGGTGTTGTTGTGGTAGAGGTATTGGGGGTGGTAATGGTTGTGCTGGTGGTGACCGTCGTTGTGGGCACAGGCGTTGATGGAGTTGTCGTAACCGTTGTTGATGGTGGTGGTGTTGGTGTTGTTGTAGTTGAGACTCTGTACTGGCAAATATACGGGTATTCTACATGCGTTGTGATTGGGATGAGGATCAAAAAGTAATCCGTATCTGAAATACACGGATGATCTTTCCATTTGCCTGTGTACGTGCTCATAGAAATACAATCTTCTGTCTGATGACTACCCCAGTTAGACGGTCCTTCACCAGAACCCCAGTTACCGTAAACTGCGGCTGTTCCATCTTCCCACATAAAGTGATTTTCATTGATGTCATCGTGAAGTCCAATCCAAACTTCTTCATAGGTGCTGTGGTCAAGTCTGTAGGTAGAACTGAGTTGACTGTGGAGAAAATTTTGGATATCTGGAGATTTGATGAGAGCTAAAGTTCCTCCTTGATTCTCACAGTCACTCTCAGCTTGGAAAAAATCTCGCTGACGGTAGAGCACAAACTGGAAACAGGAGTCACCAAACACTTGTAGGTAATGGTCTCTGGGGAGACTGGTTGGACAATCGTTAACTGTATAGGGGGTGGCTGTAAATAACACGATAACGGACAGGTATAAGGGTATTCCTAAAATTTCATCGATAATTAACATTAAGTGAGCCATTATAATGACGCATAATGTTCAGTTTAGAAGATGTAATTCATTCTCAAGTATTCTTCTTTATGTGTGTATTCTCTACTTTTCGGTGTTTCAGTGTCTTCATAACACATGCTATTATGCCCTCAAGAGACACGCCCTCCTGCTAATAATATGGATGCACAAAGTATATTCTCTGACAAACATCATGCAAAGCAAACAAGATGCAAACATGATATAACAGTTATTCTTCACTTTTATCAATAATTACCCCCTGTGTAAGCCGAGGCGTGCAACAACAGATTTTAATCGGCCGACCAGTTGAATTTACTTTCAATGAGATCCCGAGCACAGCCAACAGATAGTTTCCCATTGAAAGTGAATCTCATGACGTCACCACCCAACTGGTCGGACGATCAAATCATCTTCAAGCCATAGAATCACAAACGATTGGTCGTCCACCCATTACTTTCCTTTCCCACACTGAAAAAATGCTAACATTTAGTAGGATCAGAACAAGTTTAGGAACATAAATTAAGAGAAGTAAATTCAAGGTTAACTGAATGTAAATATATGTTTTGAAAAGTAAAAAAATGCCATGAAAATAATGCATATTAATGACACATGAAACTAGGAGTTTAGCAGTACCACAACTACTACTGCTACCACGGTACTATCATTGTCCATCTTTTACTTCAATATTACCACCTGCCAGTGGTGCTCCGATTTGTACTGTGACTGCAGCAGTGACTAGTGCAACTTTCATATTTTATTTTGTACTTGTATTTTGTATTCTTCTTTAATCCTAGTTGGAAATTTGCCTTAGAGTTACAACTAGAACAGACAATTCGTCGCCACAGCGCAGCGTCGGTCGGCGGTTTTTGTTTTGTTTTTGTTTTGTTTAGGGGCGGGGGGGGGTGATAAGGATTAGTTGTTGTTTTGTTTTTTACTTTTGCCCGGACAGCGGCCTCTTCGGTCTGCTCTTGTCAATTTCCAACTGCCAAGGTACCTTTAACGTGCGCAACGTTCTCACGTGCCCTGCCACTTTTTCGTCCTTATCCGAGAAGACTAGGTGCTCGATCCTACCTACCATAGGATCAGGGACATTAAAATATGAAGAAAAAAAAATCCCAAAATCCAACATGACTGCACCGTCCCGGAATCTGGTACCTTCGGTCATGAGAGGGGAACACCTTGCTTCTAGACCAACGTGGTCAACAAGACAACCTTCGAGATAACAACAGCAATAGTAATGAGACTGAGGACACTTTTCAACATAATAGAACAGCCTTTTTTTTTTTTTTAGGGATTACTTACCTGTTCCTGCCAACGCACAAAGCGCAAACACCATAAAAATCATTTTGATAGTGATTCGTGCCTGCAGCCAGTACACTTTTTTAATGTTGAATATGTATGTGCGACTTAACATGACCTAAGACACGACACGGATCCGATAAAAACAAAAAATGAGAAGAAAAAAAATAGGCCAAAGTCATTAAGCTCTAAAGTCTTTCAGGATTGAGAAAGGTCATGAACTGAACGATTGAATTACATTTCATTTCATGTAAATTTTTTTTTTTCTTGGACATTCAAAGTAACCATTCATTTTCTTGTGATTATGTTCAATTATTTTAAAAGAACAGAACGTAGAAAATGTTTGGTTTCATCTCTGTGTGTCCACTAACGTGCTTCAGGTCAATAACCTGCTTGAGATTACTTTTTACAGTTTTGTTATAAATGTTTCCACTGATTCATTTGGAAACTGAGACTGTCTGAAAGAAGTGACTGCAAAAATATCACCCTGGGATAACATTATAGTAATTTAGAGCTGATTTAACAGACAAGAAATACATGCAAACAGCTGTCACATACAGGTCTTTCCAATCCAGTTCATCACAGACTCATAATTATATAAACACGAAGTCACATCAACTACTATTTCAATTTATCAGAACCCCATACACTGTTGCGCTCGTACGTTACATTTTAATTCAAACATCATACTCTAAGAGAGCTAGAGGATGAACATGCAAGCACCGAAAACGTAAGTGACTACGTGACCAAATATTATGAACCTTTTGTATACTGCGTTGATTTTTTTACGGTACATTACGTGGACACATTCATTCTGGCCAAACTTCAGTCTTTAATTATTATTATTTATTCACGATCTTATGTAGTTGTAAAAAAGTGACGTTTTTTCGTCGAGAGGAATCGAAAAGTATGATAGAAAATGTTTATTTCCGTTCTTCAGCTCTCTTTACACATTGCTGGTCGAATATTACCTTTAAATTATCAGCCAGTGTATTCTCTGGATCTTGGAGGTCTGAGTCAGCGGGCCAACTAGGTCCTACACTCCATAAACATACACTTCTTTGTGTACTGCTCGGGACAATTCCCCTATTTGTGTCTCGGGCAACTGTCAAAATTAATGTCTGTTGCATACATCCAGATTGATTCAACTTCTTTGCAGATACTCTCAAGTGTGATAACAGATACCCTCTACTGGGGAGCTTCTATCCTATGTAGACCCCCATTTGATCCTAACATTTTAGAGAAAATTAGCGCTAAGCAATAAGATTTTAAAGCGTTTTGACTGACTTTAGCAATACCATTGTCCTACCTTACCTTTTTCGAGGTACCAGTAAAACTTTCGTTTACATAGTCCTGATTTTATATATAAATTTCATCAGTCAATTTTATAGTTATATTGGCCATTGTAAACCATACATCTCTGTATTTTTGCGATTTTTAAAGACCAACCGTGAGCCGTACTGAGAACAATATCGCCCTATTGGCAAGCTGACATGCACGACACTGTGAACTCTCTCAGGGTCCACCCCCCTACTCCACTCTGTCCAGTTACTCTCCCCCGCCCCCCCCCCACCCCCCTTTTGCACAAGCACACATACAGATAAATAAAGAGAATCAATCAAACCCCATCTCTTGTGTGTCTATCTGACCTAACGGAACAGATTAATTCCGAAGTTCGGAAACTGCGTGGTCTGTAGTGAAATCTCAGAGTGCTCTCCCATTGTGACATGTTTCTTTTGTTCTTGTCTTCTTTTTTATTAAACTTTTATTACCGGTACCTTAGGCTTATCTCTTCAGCCAAAGATACTAGACTGATAAAATCAGACACTCCCTTCTTCCTGCCTCTTAAAAATAGTGCTTGTATCCGATCACGGGCACCGCCCGCTCTTGGAGCGCAGAGCCATCGCTTCGCGCGATGGATTTGCAAAGAAAATAAGACACAACACCGATCGGTTTCGCTTCCAGAGGCAAGTTTCAGAATATTTTTAAAATATGTAGTATGTAATTAATGATGAATTTTTCTACAAAGCAAAGCACAAAAAGGGCATTGAAGGAAGGAAAAGGAGAGAGAAACAGATTTTTCACGACATGGCATAGGCATAGATGTAGGAATGTGCGTTCGGCTTACCCTGCCTTTCTCGCGACAAGTTATTTTTAGCGTACTGACAGCGATTGGGACTCGACTGCTAGATCTAGTGTTTATACGGCTATGCATCTCTGATGCAACGGTTGGTATGTTTAACGGCGGTGGTGTATTTTTCGTGAATCTGGAGAAGAAAATGAAGGGGAGGAAGAACGAGAAGAAGGAAGATCCAAGGTTAATCGGGTCTGTTCAAGGAAAGTTCTTAAGCGTTTTCAAAATCTTTCATAGTTCCCTCTAGTGATTACTTTCTTATTTGCATTTGCCGCTGGGGGGCATGGCGCGCGAGTTACGTGATAAAAGGAAAATCCAGCCTGGGTCCCATTTCATTCTAAATTATATTCTAGATCCATCTTCGGTATGATAGTTAAAAATTAATTAAACGATTGTGACAGTATTACCACATTTAAAAAGGAAAAAAATAGCCAGAGGTTACCAACAGCGAATTACTTTATAATTGCAAAGTAAGTGACTTCCAGCAAGGTCTCGGGTGAGAGCTGAACCCTGAACAAAACTCAGCATTAATTTTTCTCTATTGGGCTTTGTGAAAAAATGGAGTTGTTTACATCCCTCAGGCACAAGTCGCTGGGTGGCACTGCGACACCCGTGCACGCGAAACCCCGAGTTGTCTTATCTTATCTTTTCTAGTATCTTTGCTTCAACTACGAACTGACTGTCGTCATGATTCAGAATCCCTGCAACATCTGTCACGATTTGGTGTTTTTTTTTTCTCTGTAGATGTAAGCTTATCTATAAAGTGATTCATCTGCGGAGTCAAGATTATTCAGACTGGCACGCGTTTACACAAAGATGGGATCTGTATATCATTAAAGTAACCGGTGTTCACACATTATTGCTTGATCATTTTCTTTTTTTTTTCAAAATTACCAACTGATGTTTCCCTTTCCGAATTCTTATCATTTTACCATGCGTCAAGAAGGAGAGAAAGAAAAAAGGATGAAAGAAAGATAGAAAGGAAGGAAGAAAGCAAACAATGAAGAAAGCGTGGGAGAAAAAGTAATAATGAGAGAATAAAAATAAAGAAAAAAGTTGATGCATCTTATAAGTCTGTTCACCGAGGCATCTATTATAAAAAAAAAAACTCGCTTTTTTTGTAAAAGCCGTAGCTCGGCTATCTGTGCACCAATCGAGCTCAAATTTTGCATACAAATTTCTTTTGGTCTGAAGTTGATTCCTTGCTACACTCATTGCTGAACACTCTCCGTAAGTATTTTTTTGAACTACGCAAATTTGCATTTGTTCCAAATAAATACCATCCGGGCGTGAGTTTTTATGTGGCATGACGTCACTGAATTTCACTTCCCCCCCGCGAATTTCGCGGGTTCAATACTTGTGATCACAGAAAATTGCTCGTAGCGTTGCAACCGTCGGTGATATTTGAATTTAATTTGGCGTGAAGTCTTAGATTTGCGATGACCCTAACCCAGATTTTTTGTCCCCGAATTATTATTAAAGTAGTTTTCGAGTAGTTGCGGTATATAAATAAAGAGTGCACCGACAAGGGTAAACTTTGTCACAAATCCCAGACTGGGAGATGTAATAAGTTATGACAGGACAACAATCACGAACAAACAAGTTAACACTTAACAGAACAATCCATCAGACTCACACATTTATTAAACATAAGTATACAGATAATAGCGCAATTACATACATTATATTATTGCAATTAATTGCCGTACAACGGCCTTATTCTCACACACACTCTCCCTCGGATCCACAATCCGGTAGTTACTCCTAAAGGCACTTCGGCCTCAGCCTCTCCCCTCAGGGTCTTAATAGCACATTAGTAATTCACTGGCACCGCAGTCTCTCAATATCACCTTCCTATTGTCATACACCTTAGCACTCCCCTAGCACCTCAGCAGGGCAATAACACATTATCATTTCAATAGACATTATTATTTCAATAGACATTATTAGTTCACTAGCCCCTCAACATGGCAATAGTGCATTATCACATTCACGCTCATATCTACGTCCCTGTCCGTGGCCTGACTGGCACGACTTTATGTGCCTCTACTGTCCTGCACTGACAGCCTCACTTCTGGCCTATGTGTGGCCTCCGGCCCTATGCTGGCCTATCCCCTGTGCTCATCGAGGTGGCTCTGCGGCCCGTCCTCGACACCTACAAGAATAACATTACATTGGTATAATACCCTACCATTTCTATTCACTCCACCTCTCCTTACAACCCATGAAGCGTACACACACTAGTTCACCTTTCACTCACCACACATCTTACGGTAACACACCTCCATCGGAGTACACACTACTCACTCGCGCTACAAATCCATGAACTCACTTTCATCTATCGCTCATGGCGCACATTGCTATATCCAATATCAAGGACTTCCACATTCCTCACATATACTTATTTACATCATGGTAATAGACGAATATAATATAATACATCAATCATAATAATCAATCAACGTTCTACGTACCAGTCATCACTGGAAAGACTCTCTCACTAGTCTTCTCGACTGCTCCCCTTATGTCCGCCCGATGGGCTCTTATTCACAGGTCCGTTCCGTAGGACCTTCTAACTTGCAGTGATAGTAATACAGCGCTTTCGCCTCATTCAGACCCCCCCCCCACTACTCACAACAGCACGCTTAACTTACTTGTCTACCGTGAGCCCTTCTTACTCTACACCCGCTCTGTAGCAATCCCCTTAATTGCACTCACTCCACTCGTGACATCATCCCCCACCCCAAAAAAATTAATGCAATTAATTTCAAATCGCATCAAGATGACTGTCAACGAGTGAGCGTGAGCAATACCTACACTAAAAAAAACTGACCTAGCAGTTCCCCTAGTATATAAAATACCGAAATCAGGGGAAAATATGGGGATCAATATGGCCTGCAATATGCATATATGTGTCACATCATGAATAGCTAACTAAACACAATACTTAATACAGAATCAAAAACCAATCAACCTATCAACCATTCTTCATATCATATTTATACTGTCAATATTTTAAAGTCGACTCATTCACACAGATCCTGTCAATGTTCCTGTCCTCCGATGTATAAGCTCCTGAAATCCTCCCCTAGGCTCGACTAAGGTAGTCGGCGATATGATTGCTGGTTCCTGGAATTGGTTGAATAACGAAGGTATACGGCTGCAAAGCCAATGCCCATCTAGACAAGCGTGGGCTGGACGAACGATTCTTCGACAAAAATGTCAGTGGCTTGTGGTCTGTCTGGATACAAAATTCTCGTCCCATGAGATAACGTCCTAATTTCTGGACGGACCACACAATGGCAAGACACTCACGCTCTATCACAGAATACTTTATTTCTCTCTGCAATAACTTCCTACTGACATAACATACAGGATGGAGACATTCGTTCTTCTCCTGTAGAAGACAAGCGCCGACACCAGAGTCCGACGCATCCGTTCTGAGGATAAAATTAGATCGAAAATCGGGTAATATCAGAATGGGTGACGATGATAATGCTGTCACCAAATTATCGAATGATGTCTGACATTCAGACGTCCACTGGACCTTATCGGGTTGTCCCTTCTTAGTAAGGTCAGTAAGAGAAGATGACAAGGAGGAAAAATTTGGAATGAACTTTCTGTAATAATTTAAAATTCCCACTAAGCTTCTGACTTGTTTCTTTGTTTTAGGGATTTGCAACCCTACTAACTTGTCAATTTTTGTTTCTTCAGGTCTCTGAACACCTCTACCCACAATATGTCCTAAGAATACTATCTCTGGACATGCCAAATCCATCTTTGCGGGTTTAGCAGTTAACCCAAAATGGCGTAATCGTTGAAAAATTACTGTTAGTGTCTGAATATGATCAGACCATGTCGACGTATGACATGCTATATCGTCAAAGAATGACACGACATAAGGTATGTCCTTTAATACCAGTATGAGAATACAGATACTCTGGTCTCTCATGAACCCTCTGCAGCATATCAACGTGGAAAACCTTTACTGATCCATCAATGTGGATAGCGTAATCTACCTTCGAAACAATTCGCTCAATAACATAAGGGCCTTTCCATGTCATCAATAACTTATTATGGTCCGTAGGTAACAACAATAGGACCTTGTCTCCTGGCATAAAAATTCTCAATTTGGAACCTCTATCTTTATAGTCTTTTGCTCTTTTCGAAGCGATACCAGAAGCTTCTTCTGCTATAGTGCGCTCTGAAGATAATCTTTCTCTTAAATCAACAAGGTCTATCGAAACCTTTTTAACCGTTTCCGAAACCGTGGGGATCTTTTGAAGAGGAGCCTGGGGTGTACGACCCTTATGCGTCGTCTTTTGGCACGCCCTGCACGTCTTACAATATAACCGTACATCTCTGTATACTGACGGCCAATAAAAATTTTTCAGAACTCTTTGCTTGGTTCTAGCACTTCCCATATGATCCGCTAATGGAACATCATGGGCCAGACGCAATACTGTAGCAATTAACGACCGTGGCACGACGACCTGCTTTTGAACGGAAGCCACTGTCACGTACATACGGAACAGAATGCCCCCCTGGACAAAAAAAGAAGATGAGCCGTTCTTATATTTCCTCGTTTTCTCGGTTCGCGCTTCCCTAAAACATGGGTTTAATGATGGGTCCTCCCTTTGTAATCTCGCCAAGCGCTCTGGCGTGATATCTAGGTTTACCGCTGGCGTAGCCAAAGGTCTAATCTTATCTTTATCAGCTACCCGTCGACGTGTTTCGACCGCGGCGCAAAAGTCAATACCTTTTGATTGCGACCATGCTTGCACGTTCTCATCGGAAGGGGAAACTACCCGTGATACATTCCCAATGATGAGCTGGGCGCCTGGAAAACAACCAACGACTGCTTCGACTTCCCCGCTAAGGAAAGGTGTATCTATCACTATTCTTGCCATGGGTAATTTCTCAATGGCCCCCGAAAATTGGATGCACGGGACAGTCTCACCTGTAAGCTGTGAATCCCGAATGCAATCCCTATGCACTCCCACAACGGTAGATCCTGTATCTCGTAAAACCGAGACCGGTTCGTCCCCAACAAACCCCGGATAAACCCTAAGACCACCTCCTGTATGACATGAATTTATAACGGGGATCTTTCTCCCACAAGGTAAAACACCGGAAGATAATAACTTCTCACAACTGGGACACTTAGAATACTGTCCGCCTCCGTTGTCCGATGTAACACACGCAGCCGCATAATGAAATTTATTTGGGGGACATGGACTGGAGCCACTGTCCACGTTCGCCGCTATCCTACCTGCAGGGCAGTTCACGCTGATGTGATCTGCTCTTCCGCAGTTCCAACACTTCGCGGCCCTACACTCGCGTGAAAAGTGACCCACGCGTCCGCAAGTCCAACACTCCGCTCCCTGTGCTGCACTAGACCTGGGTCCCCGTGACCCATCGCGACCCGAACTAGAGTCCCTATGCCGTCGGTCATCGGCAAAGGTCACAAATCGCCCCCGGCCATTACCGCGACCTAGCCCTCCTGCTCGGTCAAACTTACCGGATCCATATGCAGGTGATTGGTGATAGCCCCTACGCTGCCCCTGGGCTTGCCCACTATAGGCACCACGCTGACGCGACCTGTCCCTAAGTCCTGCCGGCGACCCTTCGACAACGGCGATGTACCCAGCATCTTGGACGTACGCCCTGGCGACTGGTTTGGACGGATGCGCCGTACGGTATGCCTCCGCCAACTTAGACGCCTCCTGCACCGTCGCGGGTTCGTTTTCTTTCAGGAAAGCCACCAGATCCTTATGACACGACGCGTACAGCTGGTCACGGATCATTAGGTCTTTCAGTTTAGCAAAATCCGTGCCCACATGCGCCAAGTCCACCCAGTTCGCGAAATACTCCGTTAGTCTTGCGACGAAGGCAGCAAAGTCCTCCCTGGTATCTGCACGTGCCCGCCTAAACTGCTCCCGGAAATATTCCTCGGTACGCGCAAATCGGCGAAGCAGCAAAGCCTTCAGCTTATCGTAATCTTGCACGTCTTCGCGCTGTAGGTCTTTAAAGTAGGTTAACGCTCGCCCCTGCAATAGCGACGCCAGGTACGTGGCCCATAATTCCTTATTTTCCCCCCATTGCAATTGTGCGTTCAGTTCGAACCTGTAAAGGAAGGCGTCTATGTCGTCCTTCCGGTCGTCGAACGTAGGGAGCTTAATCCTAACGCCACCTTTATTGTGTACCTGCCGCTCAACTGTTTCCGTTGGCGTATTCTTTTTGCTTTCTAATTCTGCGATTCTTACTCGCGCGTCTGTCTCCCGCTCTTGAGCTTCTATCTCCTTTAACTTCAACTCCCTCTCCTGAGCTTGTCTCTCCTGTTGCTGATGCAACTCCTTTAACTTAAACTCCCTTTCCTCTTCTCTCTCCTTAGCACGCTCATCGCGCATTTCTGCCTGCTGTTCTTTAATCCAGCCGCGTAGCTCTTCTCCCTCAAGGCCAAGTTCCTTACCCAACTTCATTAATTGTTGGAGTTCCGCCATTTCACAGATTTATGGTTATGGTATGTATTATAAAAACGGCTAACCTGTCGGTATGATCCCTAACGACACGACCAGAGACCTGAGATCACACCAGATATAACCACACCTACTTGTATCAAATACAATTCAGAAATTTACCTTTACAGCACAACTAATTCTATATTCATAAAATGTACTGCACTATTAATAATAAAAAAGAGTAGAAAAGACAAGAATAAGGAAATTCAGTAGAAGGACCACAAGTACGTCAAGGACAACGAACCAGACTAGGACAAAGCTTCTACAAAAAAAACTATAATGGAAAAAAAATGCAACCTACTACGCCGATTACACAACACGGTACGAACAAGAACAGAGTCTGAAAAAAAAGAACGTATCTATAGATAGGTAGAAAGAGGGACAAGAGAATACGTCTTCCTGCGGAACAGAGAAGATATCGACGCTACAACTAAACACTAACAAAGCCCTACAGAATGTTCACCGTGATGAACGAAGTTCCAAGTTTATCACACCTTTTTTTTAAAGGATAAACTAGGTTCAACACAGCAAACGAAAACAGCAAAAACAGAGAAAAAGACAGATTAAAGGAACAGCCCTCAATCCAGGGTACAAAATTTCAGTTTCACTTAACTTCGAATTTTGAGTTTAACTCCTCCCCTTAATCGGAGCTCTGGCTGCTTGTCTCCCCAGGCTGCACGCACACTCTGCAGAAATTTAAGTACACATTAATACATATTCATCAAAATACATGCATCACTATATATTCATAAATATACATAAATCATATCATGAAAATTCCATTCATCCCACGAACAAAGACAACAGCATGAATTCCTAGCACAACAGAAAAACAACTAGATATAACGAATACACAATGTCAAAATGACCACAGGTAAACAGGACGAGCCCCCAGTGTCACAAATCCCAGACTGGGAGATGTAATAAGTTATGACAGGACAACAATCACGAACAAACAAGTTAACACTTAACAGAACAATCCATCAGACTCACACATTTATTAAACATAAGTATACAGATAATAGCGCAATTACATACATTATATTATTGCAATTAACTGCCGTACAACGGCCTTATTCTCACACACACTCTCCCTCGGATCCACAATCCGGTAGTTACTCCTAAAGGCACTTCGGCCTCAGCCTCTCCCCTCAGGGTCTTAATAGCACATTAGTAATTCACTGGCACCGCAGTCTCTCAATATCACCTTCCTATTGTCATACACCTTAGCACTCCCCTAGCACCTCAGCAGGGCAATAACACATTATCATTTCAATAGACATTATTATTTCAATAGACATTATTAGTTCACTAGCCCCTCAACATGGCAATAGTGCATTATCACATTCACGCTCATATCTACGTCCCTGTCCGTGGCCTGACTGCCACGACTTTATGTGCCTCTACTGTCCTGCACTGACAGCCTCACTTCTGGCCTATGTGTGGCCTCCGGCCCTATGCTGGCCTATCCCCTGTGCTCATCGAGGTGGCTCTGCGGCCCGTCCTCGACACCTACAAGAATAACATTACATTGGTATAATACCCTACCATTTCTATTCACTCCACCTCTCCTTACAACCCATGAAGCGTACACACACTAGTTCACCTTTCACTCACCACACATCTTACGGTAACACACCTCCATCGGAGTACACACTACTCACTCGCGCTACAAATCCATGAACTCACTTTCATCTATCGCTCATGGCGCACATTGCTATATCCAATATCAAGGACTTCCACATTCCTCACATATACTTATTTACATCATGGTAATAGACGAATATAATATAATACATCAATCATAATAATCAATCAACGTTCTACGTACCAGTCATCACTGGAAAGACTCTCTCACTAGTCTTCTCGACTGCTCCCCTTATGTCCGCCCGATGGGCTCTTATTCACAGGTCCGTTCCGTAGGACCTTCTAACTTGCAGTGATAGTAATACAGCGCTTTCGCCTCATTCAGACCCCCCCCCCCCCACTACTCACAACAGCACGCTTAACTTACTTGTCTACCGTGAGCCCTTCTTACTCTACACCCGCTCTGTAGCAATCCCCTTAATTGCACTCACTCCACTCGTGACAAACTTAAACATTTAGGTGCTTTAGTGTAATAATTTAACACATGGGTTTTGAGTCCCACTAAAATGTGGTACAACACGGGATTAAAGTGAGTTTAAAAAACAAACTCTCGTGATTGTTCTCTGGTAGGCAAATACAGAGTCAGAGGCGTTGTCAGAGATCTTCAATTTCAGAATTCCTTTTATCGTGGATTTAAACATCAAAATCAATACGATGCGGAACATTGGAGAACAAGACCTTCAAACTGTCAGACATCCAAAATCTAACTCATGCAGCACTGAAAACAGTCGCTGCAGAATTTTTCTCCAAGTGAGAGGACCATGTATCGCGGTTGGAGGAAGAATACTGGCAAACCGAGGGCCTTTATTTTATTCAACCGAATATCGTGATCAATCCAATGGAGCCATCCGACTCAGAAAGCGCCTGAGATGATAAAACAGTAAAAAACATCGAAAAGTGCTTGCCTGTTTTGATATAAAACCCCCAAAAAACAACACCGTTTTAGGGCCAACCTTTCTAATGGGCCTAAGGTTGTCCCAAGTCCGCAACCTGATCATTGTACCCACAAGGCCATGCTCTTGCAATGACAGGGACTCAGAGGGGAAAGGGTGGTCATATTCCGATCTGTATATTTCTCACAACTTAATACAAATTGGAAAACCTAGCTACTTTACAAACTTTATCTTTCATAGAATGTTACCGTTTAGCATAACTAGAAGCCTGTTTTCAGTAGATAAGTAATGAATCTGTAGTAGCTTTATCTTACAGGAAAGGAACAATAAATGCATTTACATGTAAAGCAAATCTCAAGTCCGTAAGGTGATGCTACGCCACTGCAATTCACCACAGATTGTTACTGTATTTAGGAATTTAGATCAACTGCAGGGAAAAGAGAAGTGACAGATCATGTTGGAACACACGTATACTGTAAACATCTATAAGTTTGGGGCCTATTCAATTGAAAACAAAGAAAAGATCAAAGGAATTCGCCGCTTTGAAAGACCGGTGCTGTCCAGAGACTTCAAATTCAATATTTGTAGGGTCATGATAAATGTAACACTGCATGCAAAAATCCAACTAAGGGGTGATGACGCCTCGGTGAACGGACTGGATTTTAATCTGGTCGTTCTGTCACCCTGATACTGAACAAATATTTTTTATTACATTGCTATCTGCTCCATTTTTATTCCAACAAAAAAAAAAAAACACTTAATCTGCGTTCATTTCGTGATCTGAGCTTTCCTCTTGCTCTTGACACCTGATAACTTCTTTCACTGTAATCATTTTATTTTTCATCCTCATTCTCCCAAGTCTACTTCTTCACTGTTATGTCATTCTTTGCGTAAATCTTAGTTTTCATGGGCAGTTGTTGCTGTTGTCGTTGTTGTTGTTGTTGTTTTAATTCCGCTCCTCCTTTATGATGGCGCCGGGGTGTTGGTTAGTACTTTGCGGTCATCTGACAGTCCATAATAAGTGTATTAAAATAACTGAATTGGCTTTTCTTTATCACGTTGTTATTGTTATTGTTATTATGCTGATGTTATTATTGTTGTTCTGCTGGTGTTATTATTTATTGTTATGCTGCTATTATTATTGTTGTTATATTGCTGTTATTATTTATTGTTATGCTGCTGTTGTTATTGTTGTTATTTTGCCTTTATTATTGTTGTTATGCTGCTGTTATTATTATCGCTATTGTTCTTGTTGTCATGGTCGCCTTTGTTATTGTTGTTGTTGTTGTTGGTGAAGGTGATGGTGGTGGTCTTCTACTTCTTTTTTTTTTGTTGTTGTTTTCATTTTTTTTTCTTTCTATTACATTGTGAATTTTCCTTCATATTGTTTCACTCCTTCAACTTCGCAAACATGACAGGACAATACAGTTTTGGGCATGAAATACAGGTATCGTGTGTTTATTGAACTCGTTTTTACTGTTCACATTCACATTTTGGACAACCTGAAGCATCTTGTAAGTATTTGGCACAGACTTTGGTACACTGAAATGGTAAGCATGCTTTGGCTTGTGGGGTTGTGTCTGTTGTTGTTGTAGGTGTTGTAGTAGTGGTTGCTGTAGTAGTTGTAGTGGTAGTACTGGTGGTAGTAGTGGCTGTTGTTGTTGTTGTCGTTGTTGGTGTAGTCGGTGTCGATGTTGTCGTTGTTGTCGCTGTTGTTGTTGGCATCATTGTTGTTGTTGTTGTTGGAATAGGTGTGGTGGTCGTTGTTGGTGGAGACGGTTGTGTTGTAGGAACCGTGGAGATCTTAAACTGGCAAATGTAGGGATGCCTGGAATCACCGAAGAGACCCAAAAAACCGCCCTGGCCACTACAGGAATAATCCTTCCATTTCCCGGTTATTGGGTTAATGGTTATGCAATCTTCCACTCCGTGACCCCCAAGGAGGTTGTTATTGTTTGGTCCTTCATTAGAGCCCCAGTTGCTAAAGTTTAGTTTTGTCCCGTCTTCCCATTCATAAACATTTTCCGCATTTCTGTCACTAAGTCCGATCCAAATGTCTTCCGAGAAGGAATAAGTATTATGGAGTTCACGATAAAGGTAGTCCTCGATAACTTGAGTCTTGACAAGTGCCAAAGTTCCTCCGTATGTGGCGCATTCAGCCTGGGCATCAAGGTAATCTTTCTGCTGGTATGGGACGAACAGGAAACATGAGTCGCCGAAGACTTGCAGGTACTGGTCTCTTGGTAATGTGGCTGGGCAGTCGGCGAGGGTCTGGCCGGAAGCTACAGGAATCGAGATTGAATTGTCATGAAACAAAAAAAAAGATACGAGGTCTGGAAAACAAAATGTGGATGGATCTGGCAAAACCGGGATCTTTAAAAAAATCAAAATATTTCTAAGATGATTGCAAATAAAATATTATAAGAAAATGCAGAAAAATGGCTAATCTTTCATCTCATAAGCAATTCTCAGTTTCTGTAGAAAATGTCCCCCCTTTGGAGGGCTTTCTCAGGAATTTAGTCTTCCACCTTGAGTTCGATTTCTTACAAATATTCTTTACTCTGTGAACCTTGATAACATATATTATAATTATTTTCTCTGCAGCAACGACACCCATTTCCTCATTGTATGTCTGTTATGCCATACGATATGTTCTGTTTTTCTTTTATTTTTCTTATTATCACACCATTGTTTCACTCTTATTGGTTATTGCATATCATTTAAGCTACCAGAGTGGAACTCCAGAACCATTTTCGCAGCTACAGATAGCTGTACAGCTATGTCATTCATGACATTCAAGAGATCAGTTACAACATGGCTAATATACTAAACATGTCCAGCTTACAAGTATCTAGCAAGTCTACTTTTTCCTTAGCAAAATTCTGTCCCACCATGAGAAAAAAAGACAATTAAGGTTTTTCCATGACACAAAAGCATGAATGACATACACATATCCCAGAAATTATATTTAATGGAGAAACGGGCTATATTTTGTCATTTTGCGACATCTTTAGTGATTGTGAAAGAAATCCCAGATAGGTCAAAAAGTTAACTGTGCAACTGTTTTGGGGGTGTCATTTTCAAATTTCTGAATAGACGAGAACTAAATAGAGCTGTGTATCCATTTAGACTCCATAAACATTTGTTCTAAGAAGGCATTCTATTTATACTTCTTAAAAAGAAGCCTCATTTTATCTGACTCCCACAACAGTGAAGATGCTGTTTATAGCCACTGCTACTATCTCAAATGCCACTCCTTAATTATCATCACAAAAATGAATACCATTGCCACAAATACTATTACTACTGCTATTACTGCTACAGCTTCAACTAAACTATTACTGCCAGTGTAAAATTCGCTACGATTACTACCAATAACACTATAACCACCACCATTGCCCTTTTTCTACAATAATCGAACTGCCACTGTTACTACGTATTGCGTATTATAGCCACTATAGAAAATACGAATGGAACAATCTCACTTACCGATTTTTATGATCGCCAAGAGCACAAACACGCTAGAAACCATTGTTCCAGTGGTCTTGGCCATTGCCATACTGTTTCAAATGCTGACAGCGAGTCCTATAACGATAGCATAGTACTATATCCAGTTTTTATTACTAATCAGAGAAAGAAAGATAATAGAGACTGGTGCCACTTAGAAAGGCTGCTCAATCCAAAGTAGGTCGTTAACTACAGGCATAAATTTAATAGTTCTCGCATCTCATTTACCTTCATCTGACTCGTGATTAAGAAGATTTATGAAGTAGTACTTGATTGACATTTTTTTTTAAAGTCCGTTTTATATCTAGAAGAAGCCATGAATGAAAAACGGACCAAGCTGAACGATATTTAGTTACATCTTCCTGTCCCAAATATGATTCATAATTTAGAGCTTAAATGGCCGATTAATTATTCATTCATTTTTTATATTTGGGGGGGGGGGGGAGAGAGAGAGAGAGAGAGAGAGAGAGAGAGAGAGAGAAAGAGAGAGAAGGCAGGGATTTTAGGATATCAGTCTGTGAAGCACAGATATTTGTAAGAAAAGTATAATAATTGTGTGGAAAGGTGGCAAATGTACCATTTTACAACATCTGTGCATGCGAAGGATGGCATGAATACCAAAGAATGGCCAGGCCATAAAGGGCATTACAACAGAATTGCGCAACGCGCGTAAAGCCTTTGAATGCAGTAAGGAAATGACTTCGTTAATGGCAGTGGTTCTCAGCGTGAGCGATATCGTACCCCGGGAAGGCGATTTGATTTCCAGAGTGGGAGGGGAAGGGAAAGAAAATGAAGAAAGGGGAGACAGGGGAGCGAAAACATGAATGGAAGGCCATTTGGGGGGCAAATACACAGCCGCTTCTGACGTGTCCAACAACACGCTTGGAAGGGTTTTATGAACTGAAACAAACGTTTCTTTTATCATTATTATTATCTAGTGCATTTGATAAAAAATGCTTTCTGGTTTAGAATGGATTATCAACACGCCGGTCGCAAATTAATACGGCTTTGAAAAACTTGACATCATAATTTGTGTGTAGTGTGTCTTCTTTTGAAATGTATCTGTTGGGTTTGAGTAGGGATATGATAGTCCGGGGGGAGTGGGGGTGGGGGGGGGTGGAAGGCGATGAAAGAAAATTTGAGGCCTAATGGGGCGATTGCTTGAAAAGAGTTGAGAATCGCTGATTTAGGGTGTCAAAGGATCTTGCCAGTGCGAGGTTCAGACCTGCCATTTAATTTATGGCAAAGGGATTCGGTCTTTGGACTATCCAAGCAATATACCCGTAATCAGTGTATCGGGTGACGTCATGTTAGTGTTTTGTTTTATTTTGTTTTCAATCAGTCCAAGCAACTTATTGACAATGCAACCAGAAAAATAGGCAATATTCCAGCAGATCAAATTCAGCAGTTAGAGAACAGAAAGAACCTCTACAAATTTTATTGGGCAATACCAGTTCCCAGAGCTGGTAATTTTTGTGTTTGTTTTTGTTTAGATATGTGTGAATGTATCATGTTTTAAGTGTACCTTTTGTCCACGCCCTTGTCTAAAAATCTACAGGAATGTATGCACGTATGTGTAACAACTGAAAAGTTAGATGAAATAAAAGAACTCAGCATTTCCAAATAATATTATTTTTTAACGATTTACGTTTCTCCAACCACTCAGTTTCATTTCCAGATCTGTACAAAACAAATATTGAGAATTTTAGCAATGTGATAAAATTATACAGTTAAAATTAACAGCTCTGAATACCAAAAATAAATAAGGAACGTGTACCCAAATAGACAGTGAAGGCCGCAAAGAGGCCGTTATGTGCCGACGAGCGGTAAAACCCAAACTCAGTAGACTTAGAATGTGCCCCTCCCCCACACACACACACATCTCCCCCTACAAAAGATTATAATGAACTAGGAAAATCAAAAGTTTATAAGCAAATTTTTCATCATCATTCAGGGTATAAACCAGTATGTAATCAAGCTTCAAAGGAAATTACGGCACCTCCAGGTTTACAATATTAAAAGAAATGACTGTGTGGTCTTTGAGTATATGGCCTTTAGCGTCTTTACAGACGGTCTTAGCAGCTAGAATATTCACTTTCACTTTGACTGACAGCTTCTCTCGTGGCTTATTCTACCAATGTTTGACCCGAGAGTGCGATGGCAGTGATTGCAGGTCAGTCTTTTGGGTTCACTTTGGCGAGTGTTTTCATTCCGCCTCTGTCGTTTTGTCAGGTATGTTTATTTTGCCTTGAAGTCTATTGCGAGTGTGCCACTGCGCAATTTTTGTCTCCATCTGCTTCGATCATTTGCAAGGTTCTCCCATTCATTGGGGTCGATGTTGAATGCTTTCATCGTGACCTTGCAAGTGTCTTTGAATCGCAGATGTGGCCTACCTCTGGGTCGGTTGCCATTAGCAAGTTCCCCGTAGAGAATTTGTCTGGGGATGCGATCATTTTCCATACGGTGGAGATGTCCAAGCCACCGCAGTCTTTTTTTGCCTAGGAGAGCCTGAGTTGATGGAATGTTGGCTCGGCTCAGAACTTCGATATTTGAGATCCTGTCTTGCCACTTGATCTTGAGAATTTTGCGTAGGCAGCGCAGGTGGAAGGAGTTGAGGGATCTTTCATGTTTGGAGTAGGTGGTCCATGTCTCTGAGCTATACAGCAGGGTGCTTAGGACGCAAGTTTGGTACACGAGTACCTTTGTTTTGATGGTCAGCTTGCTATTGTTCCACACCCTTTTTGAGAGTTTGCCAAAAGCTGTGGCCGCCTTTCCTATTCTGGCATTTATTTCAGTTGTTATGTCTGTGCTACCACTGATGGTTGAGCCTAGGTAGCAGAATTTTCCCACTTGCTCCAGAGGAGAGCTATTCAGCATGATTGGGTTGGGGTTTCTCAAGCCTTGTGTCAAAACTACAGTTTTTGAGACACTGATCTTTAGCATGAATTTGTCACAGGCTTTGGCAAGGCTATTGATGAGAGCCTGGAGCGTGGTTTCATCGTGGGCCACGATTGCAGCATCATCTGCGAAGAGGAGCTCTTGTAACATAATATGCTCTGTACGAGATTTTGCTTTTAGTCTGGCAACATTAAAAATGGAGCCGTCCACTCTGGTGTTAATAAGTACTCCACCTGAACATTGACCAAAGGCAGTCTGGAGTAGGGCTGCAAAATATATACCAAATAAGGTAGGAGCAAGAACACATCCCTGCTTCACACCACTGTTTACAGCAAATGAATTGGATGTGCAGCCCTCAAAGTTGACACATGCCCTCATGTCAGTGTGGAAGGATGCAATACGTTTTAGCAATGTTGGTGGACAGCCTATGGATTTAAGGACTGCATACAGGCCAGATCGGCTTACGGTGTCCAAAAGCCTTTGTTAGGTCCACAAAGCATGTTATAAGCGGCCTGTTTTGTTCTTTACATTTTTCTTGGATTTGCCGAAGTGCAAATATCATGTCAATAGTTGATCGTTTGCTTCGAAAGCCACATTGTGTTTCTGGTAAGACTTTTTCCGCCAGTTGTTGAAGGCGGCAGAGGATGACGCGAGCAAAAGCCTTTCCAGTAATGCTGAGGAGGGATATGCCTCGATAGTTGTTGCAGTCGCCTTTGTCTCCTTTGTTCTTGTAAAGTGTGACAATTTTGGCGTCTCTCATATCATGTGGTATCACGCCTTCTTTCCAACACTGCAGTAACAGATTATACAGGTGTGGTAATAGTGGGCCTTTTAGGTCTTTTAATACCTCTGCAGGAATGTTGTCACTTCCTGTGGCTTTTCCAGCAGACAGGTGGTCGATTGCATTGGAAAGCTCGACTAAGGAAGGTTCAGCGTCAAGTTCGGCCATTATTGGCAGTTTTTGGAGGTGTTCCTCAAAATCTGGTGGAATATTTTTCTCAGTTGAATACAACAGAGAGTAATGCTCTACCCACCTATTCAGTTGTTCATTTTTATCTGTGATGGGTTCACCATTTACAGACTTAAGTGGGGTGCTTTTGGTGATGATTGGCCCAAGAGCTACTTTCATCTGACTAAAGGCGGTTTTCATATCTCCCTTTTCATTTGCCTCTTGTATGCTGTTACACAAGTCTGTCCAGTATTTGTTGGCGCAACGTCTTACCTCCAGCTGAAGTTTAGCTTTTGCATTTTTCAAACAAGTTTTTGTACTCTGATTGCAATTTTTGTTATACTCATTGAAAGCAGATTTCTTTTGCTCAATGAGAGGTAGGAGAATTTCGCTGTTCTGGGCTACCCAGTCGTTGTTTGAAACTTTATGCTGTCCAAAAGACTTGATGGCACAGTCATGAATTTTTGAACTGAGAGTGTTCCATGTTTCATCTACCGAGTCACATTGGCTGACATTATCCATGCTTTCAGCAAATAACTTTTCAAATGACTTTCTATTTGATTCATCTCTGATTGCTGTTACATTGATCTTAGGGATTGAAGGGGCTTTTGATCTGTATATTTTCTTGGCCGAAATTTTGACTTTGCTGACTACCAGTGCACGGTCGGTGTCACAGTCAGCACTGTGGAGGGAACGAGTTATTTTTATACAGCCCAAACTCTTCCTCCTTGAGAGAATAAGATCTAATTGATGCCAATGGCCAGACCTGGGATGGCGCCATGATGTTCTTTGGCATCTCTTAAGGTCAAAGTACGTGTTTGTAACACATAATGAGTTTACGGAGCATAGCTCCAGAAGGCGCTGCCCGTTTTCGTTGATGTTGCCAATGCCGAAGTGCCCAATGCACTTTGGCCATGCAGAGTGATCTGCTCCCACTCGAGCGTTAAAGTCACCCAGAATTAGTTGGCCTTCGGTGAGAGGGATGTTGTGGAGAGTCCTCTGCAATGCCTCGTAGAAAATGTCTTTGGTTTCGTCAGAGGAGGTAAGTGTTGGGGCATAGACACAGATAATGTTGGTAAAACCAGACCGGGTGTTCAGTCTGAGTGTCATGATGCGTTCTGACACTCCAATTGGAGTTGCGATCGAATTGATAAGGGAGTTTTTTACGGCGAAGCCCACGCCGTGGATTCTCGGCTGTTCGCTGCTAAGGCCCTGCCAGAAGAAGGTGTAGTTTTCTTCTTTGACTGACCCGGAGTCGGGAAGTCGAGTTTCTTGAAGGGCAGCGATGTCGATGTTTAGTAGCTGAAGTTCTCGATCAATAATTTGGGATTTCCTGATGGAGTCAATATCAGTGAGATCTTGCTGTTGCAAGCCTGGGCGCATTGTTCTGACGTTCCAGGTACCAAGTTTTAGTATTTTTCTGTTTTTGCCAGGTGCACACTTTACGTCAGGTTTTTGACTTTTGGTCTAGCTCCAACCACCTTATGAAGCAGGCTGACGTGGCGGAACAACACCCAACTGCCTGGGGGCTGCCCAGGTTACGGCGGGCGGTAGTTGATCAATGCAGCTGAAAAGCCGCTCCCACCGACAGAGGGGACCCCTGGCGCTCATCCGTACGCCAAATGGATTGAGCTTATCACCGGTAACTGCCACCTCCCGTGTTGTGCCCATCCGTAACGGATGGCTGGAGTGTCCTCTCCAAATCGGAAATGGGTGGGCTTATAGAGGAGAGACAGACGCTTGCCAAGCCCGAGCAAACGCCTCCTCGTTTTGCTGCCTTGCCTGGGCTATTTTTAAGAGATGGTGCTTTGCCCAGAGGCACCACCCCTCTCTCTGCCATTCTAGTTAAACCCAAGGGAGAGACCAGGTCAATACATTTGGAACTAGTCCGGCTGCAGGAGATGCTGGAAGCCAGTTTGATGCAGTTCTCCCTGACAACCACCTTCGGGTCTCCACTCCTGATTTTCTGTCTGGGTTTACTCCCATAGCCTTTGCTATCATAGCAACACACAAGGCAGTGTGGTATTTGTATTCAGGGTTACCTTCCCCTAGTCTTCCTCTCTCCCGAGATGACCCACAAGACAGTGGGGGTGACAGTAGCAGGCTGTATTGTGTACTGTTATACAATAGCAGAAAACTCTGGCCTGACATATGAGTAGGTCATGATTTAATGTACCACTGGTTTCTTTAGAAATACTATATAACAGCAGCCCCCCATCATCACCCCACTCCACCCCACCATGATCATGATTAATGATATGCCACTAACATGTTTCTATAGGAACTCTAGATTCCTGCATTTCTCCCCCCCCCCCCCGCCCCCATCCCAGCCCAATCCGTCCCACCGCATCCCAACTTCTCCCATTTGGACCCCAATGACTGTTTCCAGTATCAGGCTTCCTCCATCACCACCTCACACAAGAGGTTGATATTATATATTTCCCTTCCTCTCTCTCTCTCTCTCTCTCTCTCTCTCTCTCTCTCTCTCTCTCTCTCTCTCTCTCTCTCTCTCTCTCTCTCTCTCTCTCCTCTCTCTCTCTCTCTCTCTCTTGTACTTGTACTCATAGTGACACAGTCCTCTGACTGGTAGCTGATTTTGTTCTCGAGACCTTCTCCAGGACCCCAGTTACTGTAAAACAGATGCGATTGGTCTCGCCAAATAAACACGTCTTCACGGACCGCCTCGTGAAGACCAATCCTAACTTCTTTACTGGAGGAGTGATCACACCAGGTAAGTTGAACGAAGCTGTCCATATATAAAATGTTGAATATCGAGAGAACTGACTACAGCAAGAATACCCTCAGTCGTTCTCGGCTTCAAAATATTCCTGTCGACGGGTAGAGCACAAAATAATCGGAAACAGGCGTCACCAAACACTTGGAGATTGTGGTCTCTGGATACACTGGCTGAGCAGCCAAACCGGTGTGTAAGGGATGGCTCCATAAATATTGATCACAGAAAATACATGGAATGACCTGTATGTCGGGGAACTTACCATTATGTTGCTATAACATTTACAACTACTAACTTAACCTTCACACCCACAACGATCAACCGTTGTTCGTCCTCCACTTCACCGCTTTGCGTCGCGACGATCTCACACTGCCCTCTCCTGTGCTTTACTTTCGCTATACGGAGGACTGCCCTTCTTATCATTGTGATGTAACTGAAGATTTATTCCCCCTACCCCCCCCCCCTTTCCACCTCACCCCGCGAGTACTAGTGTTTCCATGACAGAACGTTTAGCCTGCTGATTTCATGATACAAAATGTGTTAAAAACGCTTCTGTCTATCAAGAGTTATGGTTTGTGAATAGCTTAGTCAAATTAGCATATAGATTATTAGAGCTGCTGTTACTATATCTACCAATAGTGCTTCTTTAATATTACTTTTAACATTACTACCATCACTAAAACATGTCCTTATTGTTGTTAGTACTATCGTTAGTGTTCCCAACATGTTTAAATTACCATTAATCAAACTACAGCAGCTAGCCCTACCGTAATGTTTTTATTACCATTCCATTGTTAACCATAAAAGGATGAATACAATGCAAACTAATCCCTTGCTAACTAATTCTTGCTAAGGCTAAAAGTGCAAGCATCATTAACGTCATGCTTCCAATGTTCTGTTGTGGCCTCTGCTTTTCATAAATATTATGTATTGATGGCCTGTATGCAGACGTTATGGTGTCTTTAAACTATACCGACAAAGCTTAAAGTACAAACACAATTAAAGGCAAGCATTACGTGCTGCAGCATCTGTTTTTCAGAAACTGGTGGCCTGTACTTAATGCAAAAGTGGCGGTGACCTGGAATTGTACAGACTAAGATGCTCCCGTTAAAATATTTCACGAAAAAAGAAGTTTAGTGTTGCAAAGTCCCGGGTTAAAAAAAAAACAGTAAAGAAACATTACAACAAAATTACGAAGGCAAAAACAACAGGCTTTCTTTCCCTATAGATTTTGGTCAGGCAAAACAAAACCGACAAAACTGAAAAAGAATTTTCAAAATCCAAACAACTGACAGCCTGTACCTAATGCAAATATTCTGGTGACTTTTAACTTTATAGGGTATTGTAAATTGTCCCAGGCCGTGCTGCAACCCTTCCTCCCCAACCCCCCGATTTTTTATGGTGTTTGTTTGTTTTTTAATTATTATCTTAAGGACATTAAGAAGACACCTTCCGTCAAATCCAAACACCAAAATGTAAAATAATATGGACCATAATTTGCAAGACACCCGCGCATGGAGTTACTCACTCTCAGATGATGAAAGCCGTCGAGTATGTATTGCAAACGCATTTTGACATCCACATTTTCACAGGGGGTAAAAGAGGCAATTGCCCCCTGGCCTCTGCCAGGGCGCCCCTCCCTGTACAAAAAAACAATAATGAGTTTTACTTTGTTGTGTAAACTGTTGAGTCAGCCACTGTTGACTATGGCAACTAAAGAATACATAGCAGCATGTATTTACATGTATATATATATGCATGTATTTACTTCAGATGTAAAGCTTATTTAACCTTCCTATGTATGTATAACTTGTCAGTTCCAACTAAATGCAATAAGATAAATTTTGCTGTGTAAATCAGGCAATTTGCCGTGTCTTCTAATTTCTGTGCATGAGGGATCCATTGAACCTTAAGTGCTCCCATCTCCGCCCAGTCTAAATCAGGCCCCGTCTATCCTACAACATTACCATTACCTTCCTAACTTAATGTCCTCGTCTTATTGTCCCTTGTTGTATTCTTGATTTTCATAGTCCTTTTTCATCATCCTCTCATTCTCTTTCCTCATCTGCCACTTTATTGCAGTTTTCACTCCGCTCCTTCTTCTTGAGTCTTCACTGTCTCATTCTTAAACTTTTACTCTTTTCTGCTTCTCCTTCTTCTTGATTCTTCAAGACCTCATTGCATTAAATGTCATCAAATTTCTAGACCGTCCAGAACCAATAGAATAATACATATCATACAGACAGATATAGAAGATCGTTATTACATCTGCAGCTCGCCTCTACAACGCACTGTAGTTAAATGTGTGTCAGATTTTATTAAGGTACCATGTCATGTTACTTCGTGTGGTATGTCTGTTATTGAATTATGACATGTTCATAATACGATACATAAGCTGTTTTGTATCATGCGTGTGTTCTTAAACGCTCTGTGAAAATGAATTTTCCTCACCACCGGTATATAATAGAGTAATTCTTATCCTGTCTTATTTTATCTTTATCTTTTTCTCTTTTTTATTGCATTTTCTGCTCCTTCTTCTTCTGCATGATTAAGTCTTTCTCGGCAGTTTATTTCTGACCTGGATAAACCTTAATTAAGATAAGATAAGATAAGATAAGAATCACTTTATTATCCCATATGGGAAATTCGTTTTCACAGAGTGTTTAACAGCACACATGTGGTACATACATCTCACGTATCATTATAAATAAACAAACTCAATAAGTCAATAACAGACACACATGGCGTGACATGGAAAGAACCTTAATGAAATGTGGCACACATCTATCTATAAGATGACTTGCTGAGGCGAATTGCTGAAGGCAAGAATGATCTTCTGTATCTTTCCCTGTTTGCTTTCATGTGTATTATTCTGTTGCTCTTGGATGATCTAGAAACCTGATGAAACAGGGGATGGTGGCTGTCATTTAAGATGGACATGAATTTCTTCACACAAGCATTTGAGTATAGATGATTAAAACTGAAAAATGCCGTGTCTGTCATGTTGCATACTTTCTTGATGATTGTGTTGTTAAGTTTATGCTTGTCACTTTCTCTTGCATTGCCTCCCCATGCTGTAATACAATTAAGTTATTATACTTTCGATGGCAGCTTTGTAGAACAGGGAAAGCAGTGTTTTATCAACATTAAAAGATCTTAATTTTCGTAAAAAGTACATTCTCTGGCTGGCTCTTGAATGGACATTTGAAATATGTGTATGCCAGTCTAGATTGTGGTGGATATATATACCCAAATATTTGTAACATTCAACTCGCTCAAGCTCTTCATTATCAATGCTTAATGGTGGTAAAGGTGCCGTATTTGTCCTAAAATCAATTACAATCTCTTTTGTTTTCTTCACATTCAATACAAGAAAATGATCATGGCACCACTGTACAAATCTGGCTATTTCTGTAATATAGGCATCTTCATCGACTGAGTTCTTGATAAGACCTTGGATGGTAGTGTCATCTGCAAATTTGATTATATGAACATTGTCAGACTCACTTCTACATTGACTGGTATAAATGGTGAAGAGGACAGGAGATAAAACGCAGCCTTGTGGCGCTCCTGTGTTCGTATAGAGAGTTGATGACGTAAAAATACTCTGTCCAACATTCAAACTTACATACTGGGGTCGATTAGTAAGGAAATCTAGTACCCACGATACAATATGTTTGTTGACATTCATTTCCAACAGTTTTGAAACAAGGAGATGTGGTTGAATGGTATTGAAGGCGCTGAAAAAGTCTACGAAAAGGATTCGCGCATAGTTTTTTGGAATGTCGAGATGTTTGTAGACGTTGTCAAGAAAGTATAAGATGGCATCTTCCACACCCCTTTTCTCTCGGTTCTGATTTCTTTATTAATATATTAAGGACAAGAGGATAACATCCATTTATCATCACTACCAAACTATGGCAAGGATGACAACCATAATACGTGTATAATTTTATTGTTACATCTGTAACACTTTCAGTGTACCCTGTAATGATAGTAATGCTTCGTGTCATACATTACACTGACAAACAGAACAGCCTGTTTCTGGATGTCTTTGGAAACCTGACATTCCACAGTCCAGTGAACACTGAAAGGGTGGACAACTTGTCGTGGAGCTTGTTTGGGTTGGTACTGAGGATATGCCTTTTGAGGTAGACGATGTTGTTGGTGTAGTTTCTGTAACTGTTGATTTCTCTGTCATTGGTGCTGTAGCTGTTCTTGTTGTTTTTGGTTCTTTCGTTGTTGTTGTGGTTGTTGTTGCTGCTGATGTTGGTGTGGTTGGTTCTTTCGTTGTCGTTGTGGATGTTGTTGTCGTTGTTGATGATACATCTGTTGTTGTTTTTGGTTGTTTTGTTATTGTTTTGGCAGTTGTTGTAGTTGTTGTTGCAGCAGCTGTTGTTTTTGGTTCTTTCATAGTTGTTGTGGCTATTGTTGTCGTTGTTGTTGTTGATGATATTGTCGCTGTTGTGGCTGTAGTTGTAGTTATTATTGACGTTATCTGGTACTGACAGATATAAGGGTGATGAGCCTGATGCGTTGGAAGTATAAAGCTTTCATCCTGACATGGGTGATCTTTCCATTTTCCCGAACTTCTGCTCATTACAACACAGTCTTCTTTCTGGTTACTGACAAAGAGATAGTCGGGACCTTCCCCCGATGCCCAGTTACTGTAGCTCATTGGTGTTCGGTCTACCCACGTATACTCCGCTTCGCGCTGCTTATCACGTTGACATGCACATACGTTTGTCTAAGATGGCTGTAGAGAAAGTCCTGAATGTCTTGAGACTTGACAAGAGCTAGAGTTCCTCCACGATTCTCACAGTCGCCCTCTGCACCAGAATAGTCTTCTTTACGATAGAGCACAAACTGGAAACAGGAGTCGCCGAACACTTGTAGGTAATGGTCTTTGGGAACACTGGCTGGACACTCAGCCACTGTTTGGCCAGTTCCTGCGATGGCGTTGCAATGAGTAAATAAATAAATAAATAAATCACTGCAAAGATCAGTTCAGTGATGAATGTGACGATATTTTGTCTTTGGTGACCATGGACCTTCACATGTTATGATGTATCAAGAGTACCGCCCAGCATGTCTACGTGTCGATGGATACTATACCCCATCCGTTAGATTTAGACATTAAAATTTGGAGTGTATTCGAAAGTCTACCATTCAGGTTTTGTTGTTCTTCTTTTCTTTGGGGGGGGGGGGGGGGGGAGTGTTGATATTCAAATGCTGAATAATCAGTTTTGCGAAATTTAAACATTTCCAGACAATTTCACTGAATATGAAAAGAATCACTTGTGCAGATGTTGTCATGATCACATTAGGATCATAAATGCCGTGCTGGGTCACGACGTCAGTGAGTTAATTTTTACGATCTTGTTGATTATAACCAGCGTAATTTGTCCTTGAGCTGTTCTCGTGAACAGTTTGTTTTGAAACACCTTTTTTCTGATGGATGGAGAGAAGGAGGGGCGAGACAGAATAAATGTATAGCTAGGAATGACAGAGCAGTTCTCGACCCCGTGATTTTGATTAACATAGATAAGGGGCGAGTAAAGGTAGTTTATTTAGACGCTTAGTTGGCGTTCGGAAATTCGTGCATAAGAGTAGAAAGCACGGGGTTTGAAGATTTTAGTAGTTAATGTTTCGCATTTTAAATTTTGTCTAGACCGTAAAATTGACCTTGATTTTGGCGCAAGGCCATGACAAGCATAAATTAATATTGCAGGCTGAGCTGAAGCGACTGCACCAATCAAATGTATGAATCTGGACGGAAGGTCGAGACATAGCTTTAGTATTTAAACCCGTGCAGAGCTTAGATAGTGGCCACATGTAGACAATCCATTTACGAGGTGGACGGCGATAGTCCTCAGCCAGATGAGAGACATAGAGACGCAGTTGAGCAGTCCATATTGTGAGGAGCGTGATGTTTTAAAGCTCCAGAGCCTAAGCTACTTGGTTTGATATGAACCCACAGCGTTTACATCCAGCGCTCTCACTCCCAGTGAGGGCCTAATGGTGAGAGTTCATACTAATTTGTAATGATGAAAGTGAACCGTTCTACTTACTTTTGAAGACAGTTTCAGAGCTACCGCCAGACAACGCATGGTTGTACAAGCATTCTCCATGGCGTGTCTAGAGGAAATGTCCATATCATAACATGTCTCATTGAATTAATAGAATTTAAACTGTTATATCCGTCGCCACGTGCGCGGATTCTATTTGCCATATAACTCATATGACCTGCAAGTAGTTAGAGTGAATAAGTTAGTCTTTATAGAAAGCTGTAGTTTCGTTAGTTAGATTCAGTTGCCTTTGAATTGATATTTATATTTATAATTATATTTGTTACATTAATTCCTGTAATTAAACTGCCCTACAGTTCTGCTAAAAATCAAAGCAATTGATTTATTTAGTTTTTAGAGTGCAAGTATTTTTTTTGTGTGTTCGTCGATTGTGGGAGCGGACCTCGAAAGAGTGTCAGTCGAATTCTCCCCATCTAACCCACATCGCGACAGATGTCCATCATCTGGGGAAGGGGGAGGAGGGGGGGGGCATGGTGAGGGTGAGCTACAGTTCTCTGGGGGAATTTAAAGGCAAAAGTAAATTTGGATAAAAAATCAGCTGTTGAATAATGCT
>OZ007569.1:53469431-53514206 GCA_963931925.1 Onchidella celtica | reverse complement strand
CACTGAGACGAACTTTTCGATACTTTGAGGGAAATGGATTACATTTGATCAGTTTTATCAGTGCTCATTGGCTAGTCTAACTAGTAAGAATCTTTGCTTTGTGGAAATGTTTTTTCAGGTTCGGTGTCATTATGGGGGGTGAGGGTGGGGGTGGGGTAAAATCTCTCTCTGGCATAATTTTCTTTTGCACTTTTCGATCAATTTTTTGTTGGGAATTAAATTTAAAAACATATTACGTAATTATGTCTTTTCCTTAAACATGCTACATTTTTTATGATACGTTGTCCAGAAAATTGGCTTTATCTTGAAACCATTCGACAACAGAGAAATATTGTACACGACCAGCTCTAGCGCCTCCTAATTCTATCCCCATTCTGTAACAGTGAAATACTGACCAATCCCATCGCCTCCTCCTTCTGGAATAATTGAATTAACCAGGCCCAACATCTCCTAATTCTAGAATGGTTAAAAGCAGGATGAAAATTTGACCAGCCCCAGCGCACACAGCTAAAAATATATGATGAAAACTTGATCAGCCCCAGTGTCTCCCAATTCAAGAACAGTTTACAGCATGATGAAAACGTGACCAGCTCCAACGTCTCTTCTAGAACGGTTAAAAACAAAATGGAAACTTGATCATTCGCAGAGGCTCTTAACTCTAAAACGGTTAAAAAGATAATGAAAACCTGACCAGCCTCAACGTCTCCTAATTCTAGAACGCTTAAAACATATAATGAAAACAAAACTTACCAAGGTGAGCGAACGCGAAAATGGTCAATGCCAGGACAAACATGGCGGCTGTCTATCACTTCTCAACAACTGGAACTGAAAAGCTTCAAAAGGGAGATTATTATCAATTCCAGCAAGGTAAAAGGCCTCCTTTTCGGCTCTGCAACGCGGGTTATTTTAAGCGCCAAAAAGTTCTTGGATGATGCATCATTTTACCATTTTTTGACGTTGTTTACAAAGAAGTAAAAAAAGGGGTAAGAAATGCAAGTAAAAGAGTGAGTTCAGTTTCAGCACTATTAAACATTCATTATGAAAGTGGACTTTGTGATTTGTTAAATGTAAGGATGGTATACTTTCACTGTTTAGATACTGTGCGTTTGCCTGTATTTTTAACAAATATTCTTGATCATATGTTTAATCAGTGAACTGAAGGTTACACAAAAGACATGTCTTTGTCACATAGGTACATAAAACTGCACTGAATTATCTGAAGATAATTATCTGAAAATATAAGAATTATTGCTGTGGAGGTGTAAAACTAACAGGCGATCCGTTGTTTAGTTTGCTTTGTTTTGTTGTTGTTATTTTCGTTTTTATCTGTCGTCAAAACAAAGCAGTATTTCCTGACCACGCTTTACTGCAAACAGTAAAAAGCAGTCCATTTAAAGATAAGAATCCACATAAAAGTGGACATAATTTATTAAAATCATATTTGCCTCCTGTTTTTTTTTTTTTTTTTGGTGGTTTTTAGTGGCTTTATTTCCTTTAAAGTGTATGAAAGAATGAATCGGTGTGTTGTCAAAATATGAAGAATCCAAAGTTCACGAAATCAAGTTTTGTTTTCATTTCTTCTTAATAACATAGAGCTACATAACTATTGCAATATGTTTCTGTGCAAGAGCACAGTAATTAGGTACGTACTTAAAATGTATACAAGTAAGCACACGGATGCAGTTTCTAAATACTTGTGTCCATAGGGAGAGAGGTAAAATGATTTTTTTTTTTTTTTTTAACTCGGCTCTAATCACCTATGTCCATAAAGTGTACAATTCTGATGCTATGGTCAAGACTGCAGATAGCAGCCGAATTTTTCTTTTAGCTGTTGCTTCTCAGCTGACCATTTCTAAAACTGTCCTGCAAATGTTGACCAAAGGAGTGCACAAATGTATTCTTTGCTTGTTTGCTTACTGGTGACGTCGCTGTTTTTGGATTTGCCTTTTTTGATTTGCCTTTGCTTTTCTTAATCTGACATAAGGGCCTGTAAACAAAATGGAGTAAAGAGAAGAGCTTGACCCCAGAGTACGAAAAGCATACTTTGAGGGGGGGGGGGGAGCGTGATTACACGTTTCGGTTATGGTTATGACTTTAAAAGTTTGGTTTCATGTTTGTTTTCAAAACTCTCTCTCTCTCTCTCTCTCTCTCTCTCTCTCTCTCTCTCTCTCTCTCTCTCTCTCTCTCTCTCTCTCTCGCTCTATCTCTCTATCCCGTAGTCCTGTGGACCGTTTGGGGCGCCACAGGTGTTCTGGCAACCAGCATCCTCCAATCCTCTCGGTTTTCTGACCTCCTGGTTGTGTCGCTCAACCTCAAGCCCGTCCATTCTGAGATATTCAAAACTAGCGGTATATAAAAATTGACTATAGTCGAAGTGCCTCATGGAACAATCTGAGTCAATCCAAAGTGCCGTTTAAGGTTTTAAACATCAAGCTACTGTCATGAACATTCACTACTTTAATGGCCACATGCTTGCAAAAATGGAAGGGGGGGGGGTTAGGTTTGAGGGCAAGCGTATGAAAGGCGTGCATGGATGAAAAAGGGGGAGGGGGTAAAAAATCGCTAAAATTAAGCGCACAAACTTTATCCATGCCCCCCTAAGAGAAATTGAGTTCATGTCGTGACTTGTGCATCCTTAAAGTACGACAAATACAGAACACCATCTGTTGGAAGTTCCTTGTGGACAGGTCAAGGGAATGTTAGAGAGGTTTCAATGTCAAGATGTAGTTCTTTGTGTGGCTCTTTGGGTTCGTTGTCATTGCAGCTTGTCATTGTGTTGTTGCGCGCACGAATGTAGTGCACAAACTACATGCTTATCTATTCAGATCAGTTTCCACCAGATATGAGTTTTGACCTATCATTTCCCTGACCTAAAGGAATATACACAAGGTCATCATCATTCGGTTTGTCGATGACCTCGTGAACGACATGAGATTGATAAGCACGAATCACGGACAAAATTTATTTACTGTCCTACATTTTAGGAATGGGAAAATCCCAGAATTGTCACTTTGTATTCTGTCCCTCTTTTTGCCCCTCCATCTTTGCTCAGAAAGACGTATTGTTTCATGTAACTGCTTGGACCGAAAAAGAAATGAAATCATTCTAAACAATAAAATACATTTCTAACAAATAGGGATGAAGAATAAGCCAATACTGAGTCCAAGATCAATGTATATGATAATGAACTTATAACATCTGTTTATAGTAAATGAACAAGTTTTAAAAACAGACATGGAAATGTTAATGCTTTGACAAATTAATTATTCTTTGTAATAATTATAATTATGAAACATGTCACCGCTGATGTTTTTAACTGTGTAGTTATGATGTTGATTATTCCCACTAATTTTTTTGTTAAATCAGAGTTAGAGGTCAGATTTTCTCCCTGCATATGTGCACTCGTGCTGACCTCGACCATTGGACTGATATTTTTTGTAGTTTTCTTGCAAAGCTAATGACACTCAACGGAAGTTTTGAGATGATTGCAGTTATATTTTTTTTAAAAGCCATCATTGCATGTTCATACAGGAGACAGCTGTCATGTATCCTCGACATTTACACGCAAATCGTGACCAAATTTTGACAATGTCGATCACGTAGTTGAAGTTGTTTTCTTTGCATGAGGTCTGCTTGGATATGGGGTGAGGAAATAAGGGAGGTTGGGGATATCAAGATAGTGTAAATAAAATGATGAGAGACCTCGAGTGGACACCATTAGAAGAGAGGAGAGCAAAAAACAAAGTAAAAATATTTTATAAAGGCAGGGAAGGAAATATCCATATCCCACTGAACCACCTCACCATTAATACCAGAGGCAACAGAAGGAATAATATAAAATATAACATCCCAAGCTCACGGGTTAACAGCCATCTTTATTCTTTTTACCCTAATGTCATCAGGATGTGGAACAACCTCCCGGCAGAAGTCCAAACACTATCGTCTGCAACGACTTTCGACAATGAATTTAAGAACATTATTATCCGTTGCAGCTACCATTGTAACTAAAGTGCGGGTTGTATTTCTGTGCACAATCTGGAAACCAAGAGATATTTATACCAGAGTTATATATACAAAAGACTTTATACAACTAATATATTTTTAAATGGTCTTAACATCTATGTAAGGTTTTACCCTGCTTTTAGCCTCAGAGGAGCGACGTTGAGTCGCATATACTATAGTGCAGTTGGGGAATCGTCTTCTAGACGGACCAACTATAGAAGAAGAAGAAGAAGCTCTTCGCTTCTATGATTAGTCTAAAGACTTTAGTTAAGGACAACATCAGCTTTGCCGACAATGTTAGTAGTCAAACTGGCAGCAATAGCCCATTCATCATTCAGTTTTTACCTACTGTCTTAAATGTTCTTGACTTTTCATAGCTGGTTTTTAAAGGCTAAAATCAAATAAATTATACTATTGCAGATAGAGAGAAGGATAACATAATTCTTTCACTGTGTGACTTTTCCAAAATTGTTTTGATTATTGTTGTGGCCATTTTCCATTTCTATTTCTGTCATGTATGCCTGTTTCTCCAGCGGCCTGCTTGTATGCTTACACTGAGCGCCAATAACGAAAGATGGGGGGACTCAGTGTCTTTATTTGACTACGATTCCTTTAACTGGGTTCGTTAAGTTGACGCAAATTAAGTTTAGTTGAAAGCGTCTGGTAACCAGTTGAAATGTAACTGAAGTTTGGAGAACAGAACAAAAAAAACACCATTTTGACTCCTTACATCTGGACTAATTCTGAATAAGTGATGAGCTCATCATGCACTTCATTCCATCATAAAATTGTTCACTTTGCAATAAGCACACTAATAACCCTGTTACAGCAAAATGACATCCCTGATGTAAGCCTAGATGTATGCTTGAACCATTAAATCTCTAGATGAATAATTTTCTTCGAGCCTGAATCTGTGTGTTTTCATATGTACGGAAACGGAAACGCCAAAATCCCCCCTAAGTATTGAACTAGAAAGAATATTTTCATGTGCACGAAAACGCTTTTTCTGTACACACGGAAACACTATTTCTTTTTACTATCGAAGTGGTTATTTTCAAGGTATGCCTTGGAACTAACGCCAGCGTTATTTTCAAGGCATGTTTCATTGACCAATCAGAAGCTGTTTCAGTGTTAAGGTAGGCGACGTTTATGCATCCTATTCCGATTTTATATCAAAGTTGGAAAAATAAAAATCTGAAACCTGGAGTTAGTTTCAAGGTGTGCCTTGTAAATAACGGCTTGCTTGACTGATCAGGCGAAAAGGGGCTGGGGTAGCCACTGGCGATCGATGTACACACAAGTAGGTATGCCTTGAAAATAACGCTGGAGTTAGTTTCAGGGTATGCCTTGTAAATAACGGCTTGCTTTTACTATCTAACGTGTTTTTGATATAAAAACCCAGTTTTAACTGGGTTTTTTTTTTCCAGTTTTAGATCATAATGCTAATATGCAGTAAACCATGAAGTCTTAGTACGACTATTTAGACTACTTCAACATCGCACTCATGAGGCGAATGTGGCATAAATATATTAAAATACCAGTACTTTATCTGAATAAAAGGAACACAGATTTTCATAACTGGCCGTTGGGTGTGTTGAAGGGGATGAGGAAGAAGATGGCCAAACTTGGAGGAGTTCAATTTATGTCTTGCCCAAAACAATTTTCGTCTTGTGAAACTGACATTTTTTAAGTCAAGATGTGAACTCAGAGGAACCACGATAGTGGAAAAAAATCTGTAAAAGAAAAAAAAGAGATCATTTGAAATGCAAAAACGAACAACAAGGGTTGTGCAATTTGAATTTTTACGAAAAAAAAAAGCTTTGAACAACCAATGATAAGAAAAGCAAAACAACTTTTTGTTTTGTTTTGTTTTAATCAAGATATATTTTTTTTTTTTAACTTGTTGCACTTGATTTGGGGTGAAGACAAGTTAAGTTCGTGACAAAGTGAACCTCAGGTTTACAAAAACATGATAGAAAACTGATGAAACAGACCCATGTATCTTTTCACCGCCACATAAACTTTCAGCACTCACCGCCACATAAACTTTCAGCACTATACTGGGCCGTGACACTTTGTCGTCTTCGAATCGTGAGTAGAAAGTTCCGGCGCCTCATGAAAACCGACTTTGGGGGCAATGCTGAGGTGACTAAAATACTCCTAAAAACTTCCTTCAAGTTCAACTGATTTTTTTTTAAGGCGAAGAATGAAAGCAATGTCAGTGAAGACGCCTTCGGTGGTGTCAGGAACAGCATCAAGACAGTGCTGAAACTGTGCTGAATCGAGTTAGATATTATGTCAGTCTGGAAACTGCAACTAAACCCCAAACATTATCATTAGTATTTGTGTCCAAACAAACGTTTTCTTAAGATATAATTGTGTTTATTTTAATTAGTTTAGTATGTGTTGGTGGCACAAAGTACACGATAAATTTACATTTTACTCTTCGAGTTAGAAACCTGAGATTGGCACAAATCTAACCAAAAAAAACCAAACTCTGGAACATGACTGAAAAGATAAAGGCCACACAGATTTCCCCAGAAAAAAGTAGATCTTTTCAGACAAGAATAAAATAAAAAGTAACCTTTCTCCAGCCTTGACTTTACTTTCATGTACTTGTATTTGTTTGGGTGGCCAGGTGAACTCTTTGCAATTCTGCTCCACTGTAATCTTACCCTAGGTTGGAATGAATACAAGCAAGTGGTGCAGAACATACAGTTGCATTGCACGTCACGTAGTTCTTACCAAATCACCACTGCTGAAGAACGTCAAAGCTTTTAAACTGACGTCCTTGGGTGAAAATGATTGAGAAGTTCGTTCAGCACTCACCAAACAATCTCACCTCTTAGTCCAGTATTTGAAAGCATTTGAACTATATTGATTGAAACCTTTACTCCGCTACAAGTTATTATCAACTTCATCATTAGAGTAAGCGTTCGTCGAAGTAAAGAATAGGGTGAATATGGCGACAAAGGTTTAATTACTATTTCTGACTGACACAAACATGGACAAGTAAATAACCATACAGCCAGGATGCCAACAACATTGATATGATGTCATGATGACCTAAAGAAACTAACGTTTGCGGGCTTAGTATTATTATGATAATTAATTAGAATAAATCGGAACTCTAAAACAGCCTGATAAGTGCCACAATGCATTTGAAACCATTGTCAAAACGTGCATTTGTCATACCGCTTCTACAGACTAAAAGATCTCCGGTGTTTCAGACAATGGAGATAGAACAAACAAGAGCTAAGGTCGAAACTTTTCATCGTCTTAACCACTCTACTAGACTAGTGACGTGATCTGTACACTTTTGATTATGTGAATGCATTGTTTGAAATTCTCTACGTGACTTATTCATTTATGTGCTGAAAGTGTCACCATATCAGCTGTCAAATTCGTTTCCGCCCCCCAGCCTTTCTTTGGTTGGTGGAGATGTTGATGGTAAATACAACAGGAAACATCACATGTATGGACAACCTGGTGGTGATCTCAGACACACCGTATATTATTACTGTGAGGATATATCAAAATTCTATCAAAGTTCGCTTCTTTACAGTTTTAGATACACTGAGCTTTTTGAGTAATGTTTAAATCTTCATGAGCTGGGTTTGGGGACCAGACGTAGCTGAGTTTGAAGATAATCACAAATCAGAAGCTGTGGGGAAATATCTATTCTAACTATCACAATGTAGATCAATGTGTGCCTCTTTCAATTACTCATTAATTTTACTTCATGATAACGCCACTTTGAAGTAACTACGCCCTTCTGAAAAATGAACATTAAACTTTTCCTTTTTTAAGTGCTTCATTTTTAATGGGTTGGAGTTTTGTGACTTCCTACAAAAATTGTAGATTTGTATCAGGAACTTTTTTTTTAATCCATGATTGTGAAGGCAGCAATGGTCAAGGTGGTGGTGGTGGTAGTACTAGTGGTGGTGGTGGTGGTGGTAGTGGTAGTGGTGTAAAATGTAATGGTTGTAATGCTAGTAATGCTAGATGTAGTGACAGTAGTACCGTAGTAACAGTGGTCTTACAGTAATAGAAGTGGTAGCGACAAGGATGGCACTGACATTAGAGGGATCGTGACAGCAGCAACAGCAGCAACGACAGTTAAAGTGCCAGTACTTGTAGTTATAGAGATAGTCGTAGCAATAACAGAAGGAGATGCTTATTAGGTTTCAAAACAAACAATAAAAAGCAATAACAGGGTAAGCCCATTGTCAATAGCTTGCTGAGACAAGTTACCTTTAATTTAAAAGACATGGAACTGAACATGAACCAACCATAAAAGTGCTCTAACAAGGCATAAGCATACAATCTAGACCAAAATACAGACAGTTAAGCAAGAAATCGTCTTGGCTTCTGGATTTGCATCCAGTCTGAAGCTTAGTATTCAGTCACAGCCATGCTCAAATATAGAGTCAGTACAAGAAATATGGGGTTATATCAGGCCTACTTGGCTGGTCTACGATGCGCTGATAGGATATTGACAAATGTAAGGATGGGTGGCGGAGGAGGTGAGCACCAACAGCAGGTTGCCGGCACAGGAATAATCGTGCCATTTCCCGTCAGCGACGCTCATAGCAACACAGTCCTCTGTATTGTGCACCACACCAGTGTCCTGGCCTTCGTCATCCCCCCAGTTTAAGAAGTCAGATTTGGTACCATCTTCCCACTCGAACGTTCCCTCGCTGTTTTTGTCGTTCAAGCCAATCCAGACATCTTTGCCTCCAGAAAAGCTGTAGTAATTCTTCAGTTGACCCGCTATAAAGTCGTTCATGGTTTGAGACGCCACAGTAACCAAATTGCCTCCATCTTTTTCGCAGTCTTGCTGAGCCAAGTTGTAAGTTCTTTCGTTGCTGAGCTCAAAGTGGTAGCAGAAATTGTCCTTCACCTGCAGATAAATGTCTCTTCTCAGGGCTGTGGGGCACTGGTCTTTAGAAGCGCTAGCACCTAAATTCGGAGTAAATGAAATAGCCATCTATAAAACTTATATCAAGATTACATAGTCGTACATGGCATCTGAGTATGAGATATCAAAAATTATAACTGTGGCATAAAATAAAAAACAAGCCTCAACTGATATGCAGAACAATGTCCCTGCCTTTGGGACAGTTTAAAATGTCGAGGCGTTGGGGTCAAGTAAGGCACGGAATCTTTTATAAGTATGTATATGGGCAGCAAAAGACAAGTTTCTTTTCCAAAGACTGTTATAATAACATGGGTTGATAAATAGTCACAATTTTTTGTTAAAAACGACGCAAATGTTGCTCTATAGAATTAAAATTTCAGAGTGAAAGTACACTTGGCGTTTCACATCAATTTTAGCCCTGGACGGGAGATGTACTGATGTTCTTATGGCTGAAGTTCCGTAACAGATTGACCCTCTGGCCTTTGCTGGGCAGAACAACATTTCACTATGCCACTCTTGATGGAGTCATAGACTCGGGTATCTGTCTATGAAACGATAAGAGATTAACATTAGATCAACGTGAGTATAAGTGAAATCCTATGGAATCATGGTAAAGTACCCATAACCATGGGTGAGACGGAAAGAGCACTAAAGAGGATAACATTCAAAGAAATAAAAAAAAAAATGAAAAAAATTATAAGGATGCATAGCAAGGACAGTCAGCCAGGTAACTGCGTCAATCTTTACTTCAATTAATTCCACATCAGTGAACTTGAACTCAATAAGACAACAAAAACAATGAAAAGAGCAATAGCCTAGCATATTTCGTCGACTATTTGCCATATTGTTGTATGTGTAGTTTTGCCTTTCGGGAAAATGAGGATTGAAATTTGCTCGGCAAAAGGGCTATAGCGCATACACCATTACACCACAAACACATATCTCGAAAAAATTTTAATCTATTGGAGTATCATTTATACGTAATAAAATTTGGAGTGAGAGAACCATTTTCATGACAAAGCCTCAAAATCGGCAAAATGTTGCATACAACAATATGGCAAAAAAAAAAAACCTTCGATTTAACAGTCTACTTTGTGTACTCACAAATGCCCACCAGCACAGCAACCACGAGCAAATGGAAAAACATGGTCAGAGCAAAGTTTATCTGTGGATGATCTGAACGCCTGTAACCTAATGTTCAAATTCAAATTTTATCTTTGTCCCACGGCTCGTGGCCCGTACCAAAGATTTGGGTTAGAGGAATTATCTGCTGAAAATGGTGGGTTTCGGTATCTCTGTTTTATAAGGTTACAGTGCAGAAAGAGGAGATAATACTGCTGTTCTTTTCAACTGTTTTCTAGAAAGTCAGAGGGCATTGAACAGAGAAAATGATGACCTGGCAGCAATTAAGTACATGAACATCTCTCTCTCTCTTTCTGTCTCTCTCTCTCTCTCTCTCTGTCTCTCTCTCTCTCTCCCTCCTCTCTCTCTCTCCCACCCTTTCTTTCTCTCTCGCTGTCTCTGTTTCTCTCTCTCCCTTTCTCTTTCTGTTTCAGTCTCTCTCTCTCTCTCTCTCTCTCTCTCTCTCTCTCTGTTTCTCTCTCTCCCCCTCTCTCTCTCTATCTATCTATCTATCTCCTGCTTTCTCTCCCTCTCTGTCTGTCTGCCTGTCTGTGCCTGTCTGCCTCTTTCTCTTTCTTTCTCTCTCTCTCTTTCTTTCTCTCTCTCTGTCTCTTCTCTCTCTCTCTCTCTCTCTCTCTTTTATCTCTTTCTCAGTCTCTCTGGCGCCTTCTTTTCTTATCTCTTTTTCTCTCTCCCAATCTCTCTCTTTCTCTCTATCTCTCTCCAATCTCTTTCATTCCATCTCTCTTTCTTTCTCCCCTGCTATTTTCCCTCTTTCACACACCACACAGACACACACACACACACACCAAGGTGGAACTGCTGTGAAGAAACAAACAGCCAAGCTAACAAAGTCACGTACGTTCCCATTCGCCCTAGGCGAAACCAAAAATAGACGAGCTTTTCTTTAATAAAATTATTGAGAATGAATTTGCTAACCTTTGTATAATCGGCAGAGGCAGGATTTTAGACTTTGCATTGACCTACACTTCTTAAATTCCTCTTCTGACAATGCAGATTCTTACAGAAGATATTTGTGGAAAGAGATGATAGTGCAAATAATGGTTATAAGGTTCTTGCCATTGAAGTTGTAGTTTGTTTTTTTTTACGTTATAAATTATGACCGACCAGTTGCCAACTCTCTGTAACGAGAGCTGTAGAATAGATAGATTGATAGATAGATAGATAGATAGATTAGATAGATAGATAGATAGATAGATAGATAGATAGATAGATAGATAGATAGATAGATAGATAGATAGATAGATAGATAGATAGATAGATAGATAGATAGATAGATAGATAGACAGATAGATAGATAGACAGACAGATAGATAGATAGATAGATAGATAGATAGATAGATAGATAGATAGATAGATAGATAGATAGATAGATAGATAGATAGATAGATAGATAGATAGATAGATAGATAGATAGATAGTTTTGGCAGGTAGGGAGGTTGGGTAAGCAGGCAGGCAGATAGGTAGGTAGGAGTTTGAGTCTGAGTTTTGGGTTTTAGGGGGAATCGGCGCGTCAACGGTCACTTTGTGCCTTTCGCCGTCTATCTGGGTACCTTATTTATGTTTGGTATTCAAAACTTCATTAATTTGAATTTCACAAATAGAATTAAATAGCTTCGTGCGCTGGGCCTCATTCCGGCTACTTACGTTGTGGAGATGGGTGATTTCTGTTGTTAGTTTATTTTCTTAAGTCGTCTGTGCCCTGTGCTGATGGACGTCTCCTGCTTTTCCTTACATGCCTCTAGTACCTTTAGGGTATCGCGGCAGATGTAGGGGTCTGGAGAATGCGAGGGATCCAGCCTCTGGTAGCGATGGGGGTTCTGTAAATGTTTCCTCGATATCATCACTCTATGGTCTGCGTGGTTGCTCTCGGAGTTTTCTTTGACGTTGTATTTCAGTGTACATACATGCCCACTGAGGTAGTGTATCAAAAAATACTGGCTCATACAGCTCGGAGTTAAATGAAATTTTAAGATGCCTTCCTTTCGCCCCGCGGACGCTTCTTTTTTTTTATATTTTGGAGGCTCCTAATGGCGGGGAAGGTTTTTTTAGTTTGCTTTGTGTCGCTGACTGTTCGCCTGCGGCTCTCCTTTTCACAAACGTATGAACCCGTGATGTCATCAGTTCCTTCCGATGTGTTCACTGTTATACAAATCACTCTGTTGCCCATCTCATTGTCATTTCATGACTGCTGACCGGAGGGGGGGGGGGGGAGGGTACCTCAGCTAGTGAGTGATAGAATGTGAATTAAAGGAACTTCTTCACTGTTCACATAGTCTTTGTCATCTGCCTCTGAGAATCGATTGCAGGCATAGCTAGTTGGCGGAAACAGTTGAGGAGTCTGATTGATGACTATAGAGACACAAGGCCCAGGTTTTAGCACTGTAGAGTATAAATCACTGTAGCTCTATAAATCGTAACTGTATGTATAATACTCAAATGCAGGCAATGGACAGGTCTTTCATGCTTAAAATTTCATATGGTTTGATTTGAGAACAGGTACCAGAATCCTAGCACACCAGGCATAACCATAAGTGCTGCTATCCCCACTCCAAGATCTATTCGAGGATCTTCTTTCCTATGATCCAGAGGCCAGCTGGTTCCATATTATTGTCGTGTTTGTCTGGCCTTGTCGTACATTCTTCTCTCATTCTATGTCCCGCCTCAATCATTATGGTTATGAGGGCCACTTCAGTGTCTTCTTCCTCTTGCAATCGGCGGGTGATCATCTGCAGGAGCTCTTTCCTGTCAGACTGCAGGTCTCCCCGACAGCAACTTTTCCGGCAAGAAGATTGGCTCTTTGCTTCTAACACCAGCAAAATCCGGGCAGTATATAGGCTGTATCCATGTGAGAGACAGTCTGAGGTTTTGGGGAAGACGCCCAAAGAATAGACTGAAAGTATTGATGGCTCTTGCAAGGCAGTGTCATTTTCCTCACTGACCACTGCCGGCATCTTTGGAGATCGGGCTATCGAAGTGCATGAAATGTTTTGCTGTGTTGAACCTAGTGTTGAGGGTGAAGACCACTATTCTGTTCGTTTGTTTGTTTGTTTTCAGGGAGGGGGACAAAAGGAGGCATTTTTGGGGGAGGATAAAACGTATGGAAGGTGAAAATATATTGGCAGCTTCAGCGAGGTTGTGATGTGACGCTGCTCTGCCTTAATATTCTGTAGCCTGGGCTAATGGTGAGAAGTTGTCAGCAGAGAAAGAAGCATCTCCCTGAGCTTCTTTTTGCCCTACACTTTTCTCATTCTTCTCATTTTTCTTTTCCCTCTTCTCCTCCGATTTCTCTTTCTTTTTAAAAAAATCAATCCTCAAGAACAAACCATTTCTCATTTTATTTCTTTCATCTTACGTTTCTCCTCTCTCTGTCTTTTTCTTATCCATTTTCTTCTCTTGCACGACAACATTATTCATTATTCATATATCTCTATCTATCTCTCTTTCTTTCTCTCTCTCTCTCTCTCTCTCTCTCTCTCTCTCTCTCTCTTCCTTTCCTTCTTCTCCTTCTCCACCCTTCTTCCCCCCATTGTTATCTCCTTCCCCCATTCTTTCCCTGCTTTTTACTTCCTCGTTTCGCAGTTCTCCCTTTCGACATGGGCGAATAAGTAAATGAAAGGCTAAGAAAGACTGAAAAAGTGCAGTGGAGAAAATAGACAGAAGACCTCGTTTTAAACACAAAGGGATATGGCAGCTGAGGAAGGACCTGGGTGCTGACAAGTCCATATGACCAATGGTAAATCATTATACTAGTTGACCTACAGACTCGATTATGCATCTGACCGTTCAAAATGTGTGTCCTGTTGTTTATTTCCAAACTTTGTCACATTGAAACTAAAACAGTAAAAAAAAAAAAAAAAATTCTTGCCTCTAAACATGGAATGGTATAGTGTACATGCATTGCTTGTGAAATAATTAATCGGAAGGAAAAGTGATCGATCTTTTCGAATCTGTGAGGCGAGAGAGAGACGGATGTGGGGAAGATGCACAGAGAGACAGGCAGACAGATGTAAACGAAGGGCGGAATAGAAGGAGGAGTGAACGCTCTTTAATTTCAAACATCATCAAGACAAACTCATTCGTATTATAACATCAGTTATTTATTAACACTTCTTGCTACACAGTTTCAGCAACCATTCATATATTTCATAAGCCATTCAAATCGGACACTTTTTCTTTAATAAAAAAGAGAAAATAACGCAGAGGCTGTAATAACACTCCTAGAGTTCTTCCCCGCATTTTGTGTTGGGAACGACCCTGGTAAATTACGCCCTCCTGGTGCTTCACGTCGTAGTGGAGTATTGACACACGTAACGGTGACCAACGTTATTGATCAGGGTGACCAAGCTGTTTTCACAGAAATAGTCGTGCCATGTGCCGTCAAATGGATCCAGGGCTACGCAGTCTTCCAGTCTCTGAATGGTATTGCTCGGACCCTCATTGGGAGCCCAGTTCTCATAGCGCATCACAGACCCGTCTTCCCAGACGTAGTCGTTGTCTTTAACTTTGTCGTTGAGACCAATCCAGATGTTGTTAGAGCTGGTGTAACTGTAGGTGTTGAGAATCTCTTTACATAGCCAGTCGCTGATGTCTTTGTTGTTCACGACCACCAGGATTCCACCATCCCTGGCGCATTCTTTCTTAGCAGATTCCCAGTCTAATCCACGATTCAGGACGAATCTGGAAAACACCATACAGTAGTTCAATTTCAAAGTTATTCTTTGCTACACAAGATATTCAGAACTGAAGCTTTGCGAACAGATTTGCGTTAAAAGAATACGATTTAAATAATAAAGATATTAATACTCAAATTATGTTTGATATAATTATCAGAACCTAAAATCTTAAACTGTGTGAAGGTCAGAATGATTATGGATCAGGAAAAGAAAGTTCACAAAATATTTTATCTGGAAACTAAAATTATGATACATTTTCACAGTTTCAGAGAGGGTGCAAAGGATAGCAACCCGATAAATTTGCTGCACTCATATCTTGGCAAAAAAAAAAAAAAACATCTTGAAACTAGTGTAAGTTGTACTGAACGTGTGAAACTAATGCGTATTGGGTAAACAAACTATCAAAGTGCTATCTTCAATATATAATGTCTTGATAAAATCTGTTTGGTACGAAACAGACAAATACTATGGCAATTCTTGTTGTATTTCCCGAATAATTATTTAACACAGTGCTTTGATTTGAGTGACCCTAATCCCACCCCCAACCCCAACCCCCACGAGAAACCATTCATTAAAGACTAGCTATCTGCGGATGATCACGAAGATTGTCTGATTTCATCCATTAGGCCTACGATGAGCTCAATGTCCAATATTAAACAATGCTCTGAGATCGTTTTCATCTGTGGGACTGTGGCAGATCTGCTATGAAACTAATGAAGCTCAGGCTTCAGGGCCCCTAATCCAGGAGCGGCTTTGAAGAAACTGTTTTTAATAAGTGAATTTTGGATGTCGCACTATTATTGCTGTTGCGTAAGGACCTCATAACACCTCAAGCTTCAGAATCCCAAAAATGTAGGTCCGCCTTTGCTGAGGAGGAAGATTTCGGGAGGTTCTCATGGCTTTTAGCATTGTGATGATATAAAGAATGTGTGACGTTTTCATCTGCAAACCTGTAGCAAAGTTTTCCGCGAACCTGCAAGTATGCATCCCTAGCCAGACTAGCAGGACAATCATTGACAGTCTGACTGGCACCTGATAAACGAATGTAGATGTAAATAAGTAAGAAAGGATTACAAACGCTATACAAATACCTTTGTTCGTTCACAGTTGCTTGAAAAAAAAAAGTCCATACTAAAAAACTGCTACAGTTTACACAATCTATCTATCTATCTATCTATCTATCTATCTATCTATCTATCTATCTATCTATCTATCTATCTATCTATCTATCTATCTATCTATCTATCTATCTATCTATCTATCTATCTATCTATCTATCTATCTTCCTGTCTGCGAATCTTAAGTGCTAACTCCGATGAAGTGAACTGAGCACAAATTATCTAATTCTTACGTTTTAACAGCAAAACAGAAACATGAATAAATACAGTTTTCACGACATTTTATTGGTGCCCACCCAGTGCTATTGGATACGTCATCTCACGTTTATTTTGATATACCTTGTTACAATTTGAACTGACATTTCAAACATAGGAGTAAAATAATGGATGGCATTTTCTACTGCTTGTGATTCTATTTTAACATTTACCATGTCATGGGGGCTTTTACGGAGCCAAATGATTGTGGGAAAGAAATAAACAGTCTGGTATGTTCCATTTTGTAGCATCTTTGCCTTTTTGAGAAAATGAGGATTGAAACTTTGAAGAGTTGTGTAAAGTCAGGGTTAAAACGCTTATAGCATTACATCAGAAACAAATATCTCGAAAATGTTTAACCGATTGGAATGACACTTGCACATAATGAAATTAGGAGTGAGAGAACTACTTTCATGATAAAAATTCAATATCAGCAAAATGTCGCATACAACAATAATGGCAAATACCCCTCGAAATGTTGATGCAGGATGCATAATAACTGATGTCTTATTTGTTGCTGTTGATAAATTCACAACTGACATAATACACGTAATATTAAGCCACAATAGATATTAACAGGATTTAAAAGTTAACGAAGGGTTCTCAAAAACATGGATATAATTACTTACCAAAGCCAGCCAACAATGACAAAACCAGGATGATCGGGCTCATGTCTGTGGAAATAAGTTTTTCGTTTTGTTTGCCCACGGTTTAAAAGGAGGCAGGTGCTTGAAAAGGTGCTTATCTGTGCTAGTATTTGTGTGCATGCATTATCTTTGACCCATTCCAGATGGTCGTGAGATACAGACAGGAATGGTGACAAATCAGCACAACAGGACATTGGTGTCATGAAAACAGACCTATTTAGAAATGAACAGTGACATTAAAATTTGTATCTCACCTGAGGTGACCCCGAGCACTAAAGATTTTTAAACAGGGCCCAAACAGACAATGATTCTTGGGATGAGAAAGTTAAAGAATCCACACTCCACAACTGAGCTCGGTCAAGATATTACATGTATTTTCTTGTCTGGCCTGAGCAATGTTCATTTTCCGATGGAACAATCTTCAAACAGATCCTGTCTCTTAATTTTACCCACCGTGGTCTGCCGTCAGATTTCCACTATTCGGTCTGTCAGTTTCCTTCTAATTATCGAGCTGCGCCATGCTCCTGACCCCCCCCCCCTTTCCCCTCTTTTTATAAAAATATTTTGTTGTGTACCATTTTGCCAGTGGTGTATACAAAGCCACATAAGTCATGCAACATATTTTAAACGGTTGTAACTTTTAATTCAAACATTTTTTAAAATGAAACAAACAAAGATTGTTCCCGGCAAACAAAATCTTTCATTTTTCTAATGACTTGATGTCTTGCCTTGGGGACAACCAAATAACGAGGCTCAGAACTTGAACCTCAAAACTGTAAAACGCAAAAACAAAAGAAAAATCACAACCAAATGATTTTGCAGTTTTAAAAAAAACAGATTTTTTTTTCTGAAGATATCATTTTGACATGAATTCAGAATGTTAAGAGCTCAAACAAAAAGTCATGGCCTTTTGAAAAGACATGTCCCATATTTACAATAAAAATAAGTCTCCTGAAAAACCACAGTTTTCAAATGTGGTTTCAGCCTTTTGGGTCAAGTGTTTTGACTTTTTCTATCTTACCTGAAATGCTCATTTAGATCTAGTTCATTTATGGGATCAACAAAGGCTTTTTTTTTTCATTCAGTTACCAAAAGCCGTTGAAGAGTTACAGCCGTTAAAAGTTTGTTGCAAGACTTACGCGGCTTAATATAGAGCTCAGTGAGATAATGCCAGGGGTATTCCATTCCCTGTCTTGTCAAAGAGAATTGTTTCACTGCTTTAGATGGTGGGCTGAACAAATGTTTGTCAAGAATTGCCTTCAATATTTATTTTTATTTCTTTGTACAGTTTGTTGTTTACGAGTGACTTTACAGCTCAGCTTTTTGCCCTATTTGTCTCAGGTGAAAATTTCCAAAGATGCAGCTCCATCATTCTTACCGTGGCGATACAGCTTTCACCAGCTACTTGTTTATTTTTCTATGATATTTAGTCAAGCTCAGATTCATTAACTACACCATTCATAACTAAATCCAGATTCACAAAACGTCGGTTATCCTGGAAGTCATCATCACTATTATTCCCACGGAAGTAACTACTGTTTTCTAAATTCTTTAAACCTACGTCAGTATGTGGCAGACAAGATGCGTAGAAATGGGCGTTGAGATTTTGCAGCCAACAGAAGGGGAGAGCGCTGAAAATGATTCTGGGGTGTCAATATATTGAAACTGAACATAAATGGAAATGGTGTATTTTCGCAGCACAGGGACACAGGTGTTGAGGCAGATGGCTACATAGCATACTTTCGTTTTCTATTAACACATTCAAAGACTGATTCGTTCCTGGCTGACTGAAGTACAGAAACCGAGATATTAATTTCATAACTACTAGGGCGAAAAAAAACTTGAACTGTATTCTCTGGCCCCAATCGGGCTCGGGCCAAGGGACACAAGCGAGGAAATTCTGTTCTTACAAACTGAGCGTTTATGTCCCTTGGTAACACAATGCAAACTACGGGTACGCAAAAATAATTGTAATGGTGTGCATTCATTGAGCTGACAGACCGTTTACGAAAGCACTGCGTTCTATGATAGCGTTGTACGAGTTGAGGTGGACAACCAAATATTGACTGACATTTCATGTTTTAATCTCTACAGTGTGGAAAAAAAAATTGAAATGGAAAAAAGAGAACTTCTGAAAGTAAAAATTGCAGGTGAATTCTGAAACCTCATGCCACTGTAAAGTAAAGCAAGACATTGTTAACAATTCTCTGGGAGAAATTCCACAGTTCTAGGCCAGGGTTAGTATGACCTTCATTAACTACCAGTACATTTGCTGCCATGCTCCTTATCCTCTGTGCACTCCTTTTGTCTTGACGTTATCTGTGGCACGGATCGCATTGGTCATGAAATCTGGCAAGTTTTCGGCATAATTGATTTAATACGTTCTTCAGAGCTGCTATGGAACTGCCTAACGTGTAATTCCATGCTATTGTCTCGGATACGGCTAACTTCTCTGTTGAGCACTTCAGGTTTTCAGAGCTTGTTAACATTTTTATAACGTGCAACACCCACAACACAGGAAGAGTTTTTCTTTTGTTGTTGGGGTTCTTTTTTACGGTTTTTTTTTTTTTTTTGGTGCTGTTCGCGCGTTGTACAAACGGCCACCGCAATTCAGAAGCTGTGCTTATTTTGCCATCTTGATGGGAGGGGTGGGTTCAGGTATGAGTACGATTGGAAAGTAAACCATATAAACATAAATCAGCCTGTAATTTGGAGTAATTTGTCGGATTTGATTACATCTAAACATAAACATTTGGCAGCAGACTGTTGTTTCGACAAACCAATGCGGTTCCAACTTGAGATATACGAATGTGAGAAGACATCTTGAGAGCTAGCGCAGATCGCGTGCAAGTATTATATTACCAACGAAAAAGCTTGACATTGAAACATTAAACGGGGAATATTTCCAACTATCTTTCTGCTGGGATTACTGGGGATTCTGGGATGCGAGTAAAGCTATATTACTATGTTGCAATATCCCAGCCGGCGAGAGTGAAAGGCCTGTTAAAGCTGGTTCCAATTTTCTATTGCCTGGCGTTGCCCGAGGTGGTAAAACAATCCAAACAAAGGGCAACGGGAGGAAAGATCTTTGACTTCCTTTCCTGTATGTCAAGGGTCACGCCTTGTTTTCTCAGGCCTTTCCACCGCTGCGATAGTTTTGCTGGCTGGAGGAATTTATCTGGGAGATCACAGCAGCCTCCTCTTGCTCCCTTTAACCCTCATTATTCTCCCATTTTGGCCTCTGCCTCACCACCTCAGTTCTGTTCATGTAAAAACGTTCAGGCATCAGGAGTTGCCAGGTTTGCTGGTGGTGCACTGAATCAGGTCAGTTTTGTTCCTAAGTCTCTAGTATTTACATACGCTGCAGCTGGAACAAGTGCATGTAAGCCCTTAATACGTACGGCTGGCTTCTGCTGGGCAGTCGTAGTCAAGGCAATTGACCATAAGACTCAAATGAATATGCTGCAGCTATTCAACAAATGTCAAAACCTAACCATTCCTACAAACTACAAATATTGGCCTCTTACTCTATAATGCTGGACCTCATTTGGTAATTTTTTTACATTCATGTTTTGTTTGTAGCGTCTTCTTATGTCTGTTTGTCCACACCCGTATAGCTCTGCAGACACGTTTTTGTTTCTTGTTGTTTTTCTTGTGCCAACTTTCTTCTTACACCTAGCCCTACTGCGACTCACCGCTTATCGGTTTTACATTTAACCTGTTTTGTTCCCGTTTTAATTCAGTGGGCGAAGTATCTATTTCCTTCGGCTGACTTAAGACAGTTTTGTCGAGCCCGAACCAGTGAGTGTCAAAATTTGGCAAAAAGAAAAAATTGTATGCAGCAGAGCCTCGCGTAAGAAATAATACCCAAACGATACAATGAAACGCAAACTAAAAGAGAAGACAGTTTTTCATTGTATCGTTTGGGTATTATTTCTTATGCGAGGCTTTGCTACACACAACTTGTTTCTTTCTGCCCAATTTCGATATTGCCTATAACCTTGCTGCGACCCCACAGTTTTTCTGTGGTTTTTATAATATTCCGAACCAGTGAGACAGTCTTGTTTTGGTCTGGCCAGTGCGGTTGGTACCGTTTAACTCCATAGTCCACACATCTCATACTAAAATCGAAAGAAAAAAGGTCTGACTTTGAGCGTCACCACCCTAGAAGATTCCCGACCCGTGATTGTATTGTTTTCCAGCTCTGTGGACAAATAAATACAGGTCCATGTTGATATAAGACATGTTTGGTTCGCTCTAGGAAGCCTGTACACGACTGCATTATAAATGAGCTATTGATTTTAGAAGTGATGAGATTGACTATGGCAATGATTAATGATTCGATGATGATATATGATAATATTGATGGATGTGGTGGTTATGGCGACATATGTAACTATGACTTTGATATTCATGAAGATAGTAGTAATTGGTGGTGCTGGTGATGGCAGTAATTAGAAAAATGAGTGGTGCGTATCATAATGGCCATGTAGAGGTTGAAGGTTGTGTATGATTAAACATTGAGGTGATATCACATAGAAATAACAGTTTCGGTTATCATACCAGGTCAGTCCTTCTTTCCCATTTTCCACAAGGCAATTCTCCTGTAAGTAAGGGCGGAGAAGTTCTCTTTGTTTCTCGGGGGCCTCGGCCGCAGTCTGTCTGTTGGCCCCTTATTCTTCATTCTTGTTCCTGGTTGTTGATTTTCCCTGTGTCTGTCTTCGCTGATGTCGTGCAGTCTCCATTAGTGGGGGGGGGGGTGGGTGCCAGGAAAGAGTATGAGAAAAAGAAGGGGAAGGGAAAGAAAGGCCAAGTATGAGCTAATTTTACACTTAACTCCCAGGCCCACTCCAGAGGCTTTAACCCTTTAAAACATTTTATGCAATACAAAGTTAGAAACTCTCATGTAAGCGAGTGGGTTCTAGACTAAATATGACTTAGCCCCCCTGAGCGTATCATCACCACGGGATAACTCTACCTGTCTACCGTGTTAAGTGAAAGGAGCCAGTAAGAAATCCGATACGGGGTTGCGTTCCCTTTGCCAGACTGCGATAGGCTATGAATGATTGTTTACGATAGGAGGACTGCTTTACTTAGATAACACTAGCAGAGGTACAGTGGCGCTGAGGATTGAAGATTTATAAAGGAATATAACCACTCATAAATTTTCTTATAATACATTTAATGTGATAGAAGATCTTCACGGAACGAATAAAACTCCGTTCACGTTCATAAATTAAATTATTTACAGTGAGTGCATAGTAGTGCCCTGGATGCGCCATGGCACCTGTACCAAGACTGCATTCTGGAATACTTTCTAGATCAGGAGGGCGAGAGAAGGAAAAAGGTGGGGGGGGGGGAGGGGGGAGAAGGGGAGAGGAGAAGAACGAGAGAGAGAGAGAGGGAAAGGGAGGGAGAGAGATGAGGACAGAGGGAGAGGAGAAAGAAAAAGAGAGGGGGAGAAGGAGAAAGAGAGGGAGAAGGAGAGAGAGGGGGGAATGAGAGAGGGAGGGAGAAGGTAAGAGGGGACAGAAGGAGAGGGGAGGAGGAGAGAGGGGGGAGGGGAGGGGGGATAAGGAGAGGGAGAGGGGAAGAAGAGGAGAGAGAGGGGGAGGTGGAGAGAGAGAGGGCGAAGGAGAGGGAGAAAGAGAGAGGGGGAGAATGAGCGAAAGGGGAAAGGAGAAGGGGGAGAATGAGAGAGAGAGAGAGAGGGTGCCAAACATCGGCAAATCGTTAAACATTGGTGAACGAAAAAAAAAAAACCATATCTCAAAATGGTTGTGAGACTAGAAGCGAGTGCTCGATCATTCATGTATCAAGCGGTCTACACTATTGTCCACATACATATAATAGAAATTCTCTCTCTCACACGCATTTACGGCTTTCCCTCCTACTCACTCCCACACTCATATTAATGTTGTTCTCTCTTTAATTCCCACTAGTTCACAAAATAATGTTTAGGCACGTAGGCCTACAAATCTCAGCTAAATAGTATAGTGTTATACTCCACGTTTGCCAGGACTTGAAGCAAATCGCAGATTACACATGTGAAGGAAGATAAGTTTCCACATGGCGTTTTATGAAGCCTGATCCAAACAAAAACCAAACAAATGGGGTGAAGAATACATAAATGATGGGCAAACAGCTGAAAGATAACGACAGGGATGATGATAAGGAAAAGATGTGCAGTGGCAGTGGTTGATAATGTCTGCCATTTGAAAAGAAGGCTGTTGCCGGGTTTTCAGCTGGCGTTTTATCAATCCTGTAGGACATGTTCAAGAAAGAGGTTCGGTCTAATCTCCGTGGTCCTAATAAACTTCAAAAAGACACACATTCTCTCTCTCTCTCTCTCTCTCTCTCTCTCTCTCTCTCTCTCTCACACACACACACACACACACACTCTCTCTCCCTCTCTCTCTCGCTCTCTCTCTCTCTCTCTCTCTCTCTGTTTCTCAGTCTCTCTCTCACACACAAACACACACTCTTTCACACACACAACCATGCACACACGCTCCCAAACATGCACACACACACACACACACACACACGCACACATAATCATGCGAGCACACGCACATACAAACACACATACGCAACCATGCGCGCTCACACACATAATATTATACACTGGCCACTGTTTGATGACTGAAAGATAATAGGAAAGGTAAGGATCGATTTTCTATTCTGATACCAAACTCAAATTGCTCAACCGGAGCGGAAAGATAAGAATTACCGCCGCAAGCAAAAGATCGTTATGATCTGTACGTAAGCACGACAGGCGGGCGGGTTGAGATCTTATATCCTCCAATCCTTCTGATCTACTATGAAACTAATGAAGCTTAAGCTTCAGGGCCCATAATTACGCAGGGACCCTGAAGGAACTTCTTTTAATTAGTGAATTTTGGATGTTACCCTAATTGTTGCTGGTTGCAAAGGGGCCTCATAACAGTTCAAGCTTCAGAGTCCCAAAACTGTAGGTCCGCCGCTGGTTTGTCTTGCTTTTTTCTGTTTCATTATATCTGTTTACTTCCTCTTTTGTGGATTGGAAATTCATGGCATGGTGTACATTGACGGCTGCGTAGTCTCCGGTCTGTAGACGTGTGAGAACCTCTGTTGAGTTGTAATGTTCGTGTTAAGTGAAGGGTGTGTCCTTTCTCACGGGCTTCAGACCTGCACTTACTGACAGAAAAACAAAGTCGTGTGTTTGGGAGGATGCTCTGATTTGATAAGGTGGGCGAGAGTGGAAGATGGGAGTAGACCGGACAAAGGATAAATAATGGCGACTTGGATGTTGAGAGGATGAGGTGATGACGACAGTGTTGGGAGGTTTGGTGTGAGAGAGAGAGAGAGAACAAAGACAGAGAAACGGGCAGACAGAGAAACAGACAGACAGAGAAACAGACAGAAAGAGCGAAACAGACAGAGACTGTAAGAGACAGACAGACAGAGAAAGAGGAGAGAGACAGAGAAAGAGACAGGTAGACAGACAGACAGACAGAGAGACAGAGAAAGAAACAGAGAGAGATGGAGAGAGACAGAGAAAGAGACAGACAAACAGAGAAAGAGACACACAGAGAGAGATGGAGAAAGAAAGAGAGAGAGACGGAGAGAGGGACAGAGACAGAGAAAGAAAGAGAGAGGGGGGAGAGGCATAGACACACAGAAAGAGAGAGAGACAAATTAATATCTGATTTCCTTTGTCCCATTAAAAGAAGAGTGTGTACGTGGCTTTTTTTGTTGTTGTTGTTGTTGTTGTTTACATCTTACTTGTCTACCTCAAGACTAAATACTTGCAAGTTTTCTCGATTTGGCTGCTTTCAAAGGAAACACCTGAAGATTCGCCCTCACACTGGTCTAATGGATAGTCTGCTGGATCTGGTTGTGAGAGGTTCCAGGTTCGATTCTCTCTCGGAGAAAGCCCAGTTTAACCAACTTCCCGAGGTATTGTTAATCACCCGTCGGCGGCCTATAAACTGTGACAAGGGCCCATGGCCAAAGCTCGTCTCTGAAACTGTCTCATATAGCTGAAAGGGGATTAAAACTCTAATAATAAAAAAAAAAGCATTTTAATAGACACACACTCGTGTTGTTGTTTGTTGTTCTTCCTTGGTTTCTTTTTGCTTTGTTTTGTTTTGCATGGGTTTTTTTTTTCTTCTTAGGTTATATGGGTGAACGCCTTTTTATGACACGCAGTCAAGATAATTCACCCCAGCCATTACTCATAATGCAGCCTTTCGCCTATCAACACATCTGGATAATGACATGCTGTAAAGTCAGGGTGAAACTAGCATTATCCTCCTTTGACCAGTCATGGTAAGTCTGTACAGACTGTGAAAAGGACGATGATTCTAATTTGATGAACGAATGTACAAATAATATGTATTTGTATTTGTATCTGTATACTACTTTAATCCCACTTGGGAAATTTGCCTTTGTGTCATTGCACCCAGTTATACCTGGAGCAGGCACGTCGCCGCCACAGTGCAGCACCGGTCGGCGGTTGTTGTTGTTGTTGTTGTTTTGGGGGGGGGGGGGGGGAGTGGCGATGAAAGGGGGGGGGGGTGGTGGGGATGAATTTTGTTTGATTTTGCCCGGGCAGCGGCCTTTTCGGCCTGCTCATTTCGATTTACAACTGCCAAGGTATCTTTAACGTGCGCAACGTGCACACGGACCCTCTTAATTTTTTTCGTGCTTATCCGAGAAGACTAGGTTCTCGATCCTACCCCCTAATAGGATCAGGGACACGAAAATATGAGAAAAATCCCATACTTCTAACATGTCTGCACCGGCCGTTTTTGAATCCGGTACCCTTGGGATGAGAGGCGAGCACCTTGCCTCTAGACACCTTGCTTCATGATATGAAATTTCTGACACATATTAAATATCTTATTAAATACTATAAACATTATATTATGTTAGAATTTTCAAATTTAAATCTATCATTTCTACAAGATCACCTGTGTCCTTTGAAATTAGTTAAAACGGGGTTTACCTGATTTTGTCTGAGCTGATCAATAAGTTGCCACGTCTAATTTGGTGACACGCAGTCACAGCCACGGGAATGACGCCACGTCTCTTAATGACGTTCACTGTTTCTCTCCTCACCGTTCGGCCCGTCCCTATAAATGCAGTGGGTCAGATCTCGAAATAGCACAGTCTGACATCCACAACGACAGATTTCGTCACCCGAAAGAGGTTTGTTTCCAGACTGTTAAGCTTAAAAAATTGGAAAGCCCGTCAATGGCGTAGTTTGGGTTGCCAGCGCTTGGGGGAGTATTGCGCCCCCTGACCATGGACCGTTACTATGGCGTCGTGGCAGCGTTTATTTGTACCGTCATGTTGAAAAACCGAGTAGAGGATTGAGAAATTTTCTGGCTATTTTTTTCCCCATTTCTTAGTACTTTGGTCTTTTTTAGGTTTGCGCCCCTAAGAATTTTGCCTCCTAGCAACCGCCCCTGTGGCTCCGCCCACGCAACGCCCCTGGGGCCCGTGTTACAACGGTGCACTTGATTTGTATTTCTACGTGTGTGATCCACAATTGCTCACAACCAACCAACGCCCACAAAGACTGCGCATGTCAATGGTTCCCAGCGCGCGATTCTTGGACATCCAGGATGCTGTTCCAATAGCTAAGACAGTGACGAAATATTATAAAAACCACAGAAAAGCTGTGGGGTCACAGCAAGGCTATAAGCAATGTCAAAATTGGGTAAAATGAAAAAGTTGTATGTAGCAAAGCCTTGCGTAAGAAATAATACCCAAACGGTACAATGAAACACAAACTAAAAGAGAAGACAGAAAATTTCCGATAATTCGACAACGGCCTTCCTCAAGGGAAAAAAAAAAAGGAAAAAATAACAACAGAAAAAACTAGGAAATCAAACAGATAAAACAATGGAACAATAAAAGATTTGAATAGGAAATAATATTATTTCTTACGCGAGGCTTTGCTACATACAAATTTTTCTTTTTGCCCAATTTTGACAATGGCTTGGCCAGTGTTTCTCAACCTTTTGTGTCCCATGCCCCACTTCAATTTTTTCTTTTTTTTTCAAAGTACGGGCACCCCAGCTTGATTGGACAAAGTTAGTATACAGGTTTATACGAAAAGATCCGAGCTAAACAAGGAACCCAACAACAACAAGACATAAACCAACAACAGTTTATCTATACAGTTAAGTTGAAATACACTTTGAAATTAAGATTTCTATGAGAAATTTCTACGCCCCGTTCTGAAGTCCCACAGCCCACCACAGTATTGCTATGTCCCGCCTTGAGACACACTGAGCTAAGGTTTCCTGGTCTGAACAGCCATGCCATTTATGTTGGTACTTATACCGCTTGAGTGATGCACCATACGAGCCTTGGGCATTTTTTTTTTTGTAAGCTACTTACTATAATATTATGAGCTGACCACGGCAGGTAAAATCTGCGTTAACGCAAATAGTGGCAATATCAAACGTTATTGAGGAAGCCAGGGGTTTAGCTGTTCTGGGGTTAGGATGATGGACCTCCTTGATGTCTTCCTGAACTGTTCTGCAAATCAACGCGGTCATCGAAAATTCGGCACACACTAAAAGATCGAGAATATACATGTATGTCAAGGACCGTAGTCCTTGATGTATGTATATATTATAACTATGCTGTTCTATTTTTGTAATAAATAAAATTTCATGATTTGCAAGCAGATTTTATAATCGGTGTCTTTTCTTGTAGGTGTTTGGTTGTTTATTTATCTCTCTTTTCCATGTTCCTCCTCTTTCCCACAATATGCGTCTCCAATTCTGTGAATAAAATACTCTCTCTCTCTCTCTCTACTCTCTCTCTCTCTCTCTCTCTCTACTCTCTCTCTCTCTCTCTCTCTCTCTCTCTCTCTCTCTCTCTCTCTCTCTCTCTCTCTCTCTCTCTCTCTCTCACTCTCTCTGTCTTCTCTCTCTCCCTCTTTTATCTCAAGCATTTTCACCACTTAAATCTAAGATACGTCTCGACTCAGTCTGCTTTTTTGAAATTCTTGTTCTTACACTTTGCAGCCCAGTCTTTTTGTCAGCTCCCGCTTCTAGCCTTGCTTTGAGATTGAAAAACGGCCACTTCAGACGTCAAGGTGATTGCCCTCACTGAATTCCACATAAAACGCACAAAATAAAGAATAAAAATATAAAATAATCATAACAATGAGAATATAATGAACATAGCTATAATCGTATTTACATAATAATGACAAGACTGCTGACTCTGCGTATCAGCGATATACGCGGTGACTCAATAATTACATAGCTCTAATGCTGGATACAAGAATTCTAGAACGTTCGAATGCCGCATGGGGGAGGGGGAGGGGGGAAAGGGGGGGGGGGTGGCAGGATTTTGTGAGCCCCTAGGCTGCAGATATTATGAGGCCCCAAATAATTCTTAATAAAAGCACCAATTTCGGATTCTTGAAATCAGTTTATTCAACTTCTACAACATAATGTCAACATTAGCCGGCATGTCATTATCCACAACAAATAGAGAAAGAGTGTGATCTTTTCAAAACGAAAATAAGTTTTTGAAATATTAGATTTATTAAACTTCAAACATTTGCTTTGCGTAATTTCTTGGTAACAAATTTCTTCAAAACATTAGCAAATTGTAATTTCTGAAATGAAAATTAAAAAAGGTTTTGATATTTAAAATTTCACTTAATCTCTGGAAACCATCGGCTGGCGGAGGTCTTTGGGCTAGCCCATAAAGCCTATGCCTTAATCCGGCAGTGGGGAGGAGTGGAAAGTATGTATTGCTCTCGGTGTCAGCAGTCTGCTGGGGGAGGGAGGGGGGTCCAAACAGTTCCTGTTTTATCTGATTGATTTGGCTTAGGTGTACCGAGGAAGTAGTGCAGCCAAAGACAGAGAGACTTTAACTTAGCCAAAGGTGCAGAAACAGAATAGAAATGTTAATGCTTTTATCGTCTGCCTCCTCATCTCCGTCCATTTATCGCTTTCATCAAGAACAACAGCAGTTTGTACTATTTACCCCTCGGTGAAGGAGAAAAGGTATTCGAAGACAACTGGAAGAGGACGGAGTGGTAACACACTAAGAACATAGAGAGGAATTGGAGAAAGCGAGCGGACAAGGGGCATAGATTGTAATCAAATCATAACAAACCTTTCCCAGCTTGTTGTGCTATGTCGTTTGATACCCATCAGCTCGTATGTATAATTAAGAGATGTGTGATCGTGCATTTTAAACCTAGAGGTTTGGAGACCCGCCCATTCATAAATTGAATAACGTCATTTTTTTTTCTCTCTCTCTCTCTTTCTTTTGTCAGATGAATGTAGCAAGGAATTTTGCTGATGTAATCGGTTAGTTCATCTTAAAAAGAAACGGTAAAGTATGGAAAGCATTTTGCCTATAAGATCAGGAGATGGAAGAAGCAAGCAGCAGGAATGTAAGTAGGAACATTCCCACTTTTGTCCACCTGTTGTTTGGAAATGTAACAGTCAACATGGCTAAATTTGGATACTCTGTAACGACGATTAGTGCATTTTGGAAGAAGCAACATTTATACACGAGAATGGGTTGCAAGAAAGTCAGTGATATGGGGGGAGAGAGAGGGAGAAAGAAGGGCCCACCTGTAAAGAACGTGCATCCGGAAGGAGTGGGGGAGGTCCCAGCCTATGAAAACAGTTCATGGGTGAAGGGACGGAGGGTATTGATAGTGCATGTACCCTTTGGGGCTTTTCAATAACGGCTGATTTTTTTCACAAAAAAAAAAGCAAAGAAGTTGTTGGATTAATATGCACGTCAAATAATTATGTTTCTGATGAAATAGCCGAATTCGCCATACTATAATGGCCGTACGTTCATTCGAGAGGGGGTGAAGACAAGCGTTTGCAAAGCGCACATGGGAGGGAGGGCGGATTGACAAAAATCGCCCCAAATGGAGCGTGGGTACTTTGCTGACGGCACCTGACTGAACAGAGTTTACACGGCTACGATGAGAAAGTGACGAACACCAGTGTTGCTACCTTTTCCACCTTCTGACCCCCTTTTAATGAACACCGGAAGCGGACTGCAGCTTGCACTAAATACCCTGTCTGAATATGTCACGAGCCGCATGAGCTCCTTTTTTTCTGTTAGTCATGGGTTGGTTTATTTTGGGAGAATATGAAACGCGTTTAGCTATTAATCGAGCCACGGATTTCGTGATGAGGAATGTGTGAGTGAAGTTTACATAGTAGGATTGTAGAAGTTCGAGCGTAGGTTTTTGAATTATGTACATATCCTTTTGAGAAAGCAGTTAGGGTTAACTGAAAGACAAACTTGTGTTTGTCGTGGCTAGGTCCTTGATCGTCCAATCGGGAGGGAGACCCTTAGTAACCATCTGGGGGTATAAAAGCTAACACACGTACTAAGATCAGTGGATTCATATTTCGAGCATTTGGCGAAAGGACGAGTCACGGGGGCCTCCTACCTGAGTGGAGATGACAGACAGAAAGATTCGCGCTGTGAGAGACCTGGACAGTGACGAAGCCTCTGTGCACCAGGCTTAAGTGTGCACACCGCTTACATTGGACTCTCTCGCTCGCAAAACCATAGCGAGCGAGGAAATGGTGAGATCCCTCGTATGTGTCCGTGCCAGGAACTGTGACAGTTTTTCCGTCACCCCATTGTGACGAAGAGAAGGACATTGACTATACTTTTACTAGATGTGTAATGAGCTGTTAGATTGTGTTTGAGATTGAACTATGTTCATTTCCCAGCTGTATACTTCTTAGTGTGGAGCAGCATAGATATTTTGTTAAGTGTAGTACTGTGAAAATTATTAGGGAGTGCTGCTACGCTTTATGAGTCAGTCAATTATCTGATTAGGTACTATTACTGATTGTATGAAAGCGAGACCGACCAAATTGAATTTGTTTACGCCGGTGTCCTTTAGGAACCGTAGTCCTGGATAGGCGCACTTAAAGAGTGCATAGTACAATACTTTCTTTCTATACCCTATTTTAGATAGACTTGCTGGACTTTCTGTAGTCGATGACTTTTATGTAATATCTATGATTGTGATTACCGTAAATTATGCAGTCGAATGTTGTACTATGATTATATGGCCCGTCAGGCCTGAACATCAGTAATCCTGTGTTGCTTAGTTATTGAGGCATGAATGTTTCGGGTGTGAGTCAACGAGCTGTGTTCACAGCTACTAGATCCACTATATCCCACTTCTGACAGAGTACATGTACTGACTTTGGTGTTTATATTCGTGAGTATACAGAGACCTTCTGGCTGGGCAGACTCTAAAATGTTTGTTCCCGTTGCTCTTTCCACCTAGATCTAGTTAGTCCTCCAACCTTCACATAATAATATGTACTACGAACTGAACCTAATTGTGTGAACTTTCTTGCTGCTTTTAACACGGTTGCTTGCAATATCTCCTTTCCTCCAACAGACTACGTAAAATCGATAATTAGATATAATATAGAATTTAAAACAGCTAAGTTACTATCTTGCAGACGAACAAATCTTGGTAATCCATACAACATCCCCATTCCTATCCCCAAATGTAAACGAATAAATACAGTTCGCAAAGTTCATCCTCAGCCTATGACACTGATTCAAGGATCTTCAAAGAGATAAGAAATTTTTCCGATTATTTATTTACCAGTTGAGGTACCCGGTATTATCCGGGCTAAACCTATGTTCCCACCCTTCTTTCTCCCTCTCTCTGATCTAGACAATTTCCTGTAATAATCCATAGTCCTGCTTCAGAACTCATGCCCGGCAGAACACTGCCCACCAACTAAACGCTTTGTAGGCTGAGTAATATGTGTAACAGTGAACACATCGGAAGGAAATGATGATATCAAGATCTCATGCGTTTGTGAAAAGCAGAACCCTAAGTAAGCAGTCAGCGATACAAAGCAAACTCAAAAACATAATACTTCCCCACTATTTAGATCCTCCAAGTGTAAAAAAAAAAATAATAATAAACTTCTGCGGGGCGAAAGGAAGGCATCTTCAAAATTTCAAGTAAATCCGAGCTATAAGAGCCAGTATATTTTGGGAGCACACACACACACACACATTCGATTTTATTTATATATATTATATATTATTATATACAATTATGTTATTTCGATATTTCTTCGCACATTCCAGTTTTTAAGTCTATGATGCTTATACAATATTAAGAGTGATGCCAGTGTCAGACTTGAGGTTGGGGTTATGGTTAGGGGTGGAAAGGATTACAGATTTCAACATGTATTTTCAGTTAGAACAATTGTCTAATTACACATCTAGTACAGCTTGTCCCTTCCAAAGAATGTGCTGCTATGTGGACATAATACCTGTCTATAAATGTAAGCTTAATGAGAGGTAATTGTGCCTGTTTGCACTTCAAAAGAAGAACAACGAGTTTTTGTCAAACGACGGCGATTTGCCAGGAATGTTAAGTGTTTCAATGTCAAATCTTTATGACTCTCCTTAACACAGCCAGTAGTAAAGCTAAATCTTAGCAGTTTTTCTCCAAACCTTTCGTCGTCCCATCTCTCTGGCACCCCCACCCCTCTCTCTCTATCTCCTTCTGGCTCTCTCTCTCTCTCTCTCTCTCTCTCTCTCTCTCTCTCTCTCTCTCTCTCTCTCTCTCTCTCTCAATGTCTCTCTGTCTCTCTCTCTGTCTCTCTCGCTTTCTCTCTTTCTCTGTCTCTCTGTCTGTCTCTCTCGTTTTATCTCTCTCTCTTTCTCTCTCTCTCTCGTTCTCTCTCCGTGCCTTTATCTCTCTCCCCTCTCTTTCTTTCTCTCCCTTGTCTCTCTCCTTCTGGCTCTCTCTCTCTCTCTCTCTCTCTCTCTCTGTCTCTGTCTCTGTCTCTCTCTCTTCCTCTGTCTCTCTCTCTTTCTCTCTCTCTCTCTCTCTTTCTCTCTCTCTCTCCCTCTCTCTCTCACGGATGTACATCTCTGTTTTTCACACTTTCAGTCTCTGTCAGTATAATATGAAACAATAATTTCAAGAGCGCTCAATTCGGTGCACTTTTCTCTAACAAGATGAGTATGTGTGACATGCTATTGCATATTTTGTGAGAGACTGCATTTGAGAGACAGAGAGAGAGAGAGGGACTGGAGGGAAAGAAGGAGATAGTGGGAGTCGGATGGAGGGAGGCAACAGATTTGTCTCGGGCAACACCGGGAGCCTCAGCTAGGAAAACTATAATTTCTGTGATAATTCACGATCCATGATTTGAGAACTCCCGGTCACTTTCGTGTTACATCGAGTTCAGTACAGTGTTCTCTGCATGAGTTATGTTGTTATAGGTGTAGGCTGAGACAAGCTGGTAGATGCTGCCTTTACTTGCAACACGTGCAACAGAATTACAGATTGTGTCCATGTGTGGGGAATGGCAAGGAGATGTACTAGAAGATTCACTTCCGTTGCAGACAGACAGACAGACAGACAGACAGGCAGACGGACGGACGGTTGGATAGATAGATAGACAGACAGACAGACAGACAGACAGACAGATAGATAGATAGATAGATAGATAGATAGATAGATAGATAGATAGATAGATAGATAGATAGATAGATAGATAGATAGATAGATAGATAGATAGTAGATAGATAGATAGATAGATAGATAGATGAATGAAAAGGTGAAAAGGCAAACCTATGAATTGACAAAGGGACGGCCGGACGTTAGCAATCACTCAAAAAAGCTACCATTCACCCACTACAGAAACAAGACTTGAGGTTCTCCGTATGTCTGCACTCGCTGCTCCCAAGACAAAATTTGTAAAAATATGATTTCCGTCTTACAACCTGCTGTTTCACCCTATACAGCTGAAGTTAGAGCAAGGTAGTTGAAGTTCGGTAACCTTTCCACGGCTAAAACAGAAGCAGCTCAGAGTTTGGCTAAAAGGCCAAGGGCAACTTTTATCAAGCCATCCGTACAAGTTAATCTAGCCGGCGAATGTGTTTACTTGGCGTGCCAGGAAAGCTTGAGGCTGTACCAAAAAAAAAAAAAAACGTAGAGCTTAAAGCAAAAAAAACGAAACAGAACAAAAAAAAGCGAAAAGACATCCCTCTGACATTTGAAAAAAATTTCCCTCTCTTCATCTTTCTTGAAAACTTTATTAATGTTTTTGACTTTTGCATTCCAGTTACGAGTCTTCCATTTATATAATTGGCTGGTATTCCTGTTGTCTGCCTCCTCCTGTTCAGAGTGCACCCTCGAAATTCTGCCGATAGAAGGAGTTTTTTCTTGTCAAGTAATTAAATTGCTATCGTTTCAAAAATGTGATACTTTCGGCAGTTAGTAACTTTACGCAGATGAAGACTTGATGATGAGTGTTATGTGGTGATAACAAACAAAGAGAAGTCAGTTGTAGCCGGGAAGATAAGCAGCTTTATCTGGTAATATTTACAGGTCATTAGTTATATACAGTATCGCAGTAGATGTACATAATAATGCATAGAGTAATGAGGGTCACCAAATATCAATAAAGATAAAGTCATTCACACACTTTCATACTTTATAATAGGTGACCTAATGTATTACCAACTCACTGAGAGTAATGCAACATGAAAAGTAATGTAAGTAAAGTGGTGGTGTTAATTAATCACACAACGCATAAGAGGTAAATTATTTCCCTTACTACGTAATTAAGTGTAGGTCTAACCAAGGGCAGTAACTAAGTAAATTACATGTATGCATAATTTCCCTTGATTATATATGGATATATAACACCTCCCTTCTAGCCTGAAGTACATATGGTGAAGGCTAAAACTAAAATTCATGCTACATAAACATGATAAAGTCGCGTCTTGTCGAGATCGGTCCTTGCCACCCCACGTCAGAATGGTGTGGTAGGTCTCGGTCTCGTCCGCTCCTATCCACCCTATGCCAGGATAGTGTGGTAGGTTTACGGACACGTCAGTCCTGGAGTGCGGTCCTTGCCACCCCATGCCAGGATGGTGTGGTAGGTTTCCGTACTCTGTCATAGGTTCAGTCCTTGCCACCCCATGTCAGAATGGTGCGGTAGGTTTCTGAACCTTTACAAACAAATCAGTCTCTATGTCTCTGTCGTCGAGGACGTAGCTGATCTGTATGCCGGCGGCAAATTGGTCCATCTGGTAGAATCTTGACTTCAAACAGGCTGTGGCCAATGGTTGCCGTCACCTGTGCAGATTTCCATTTGTCCTTACGCCCCCCTTTGAAAGACAAAGCGAAGCAGGGATCACCAACGTTGAACTTCGGTTGACGGTCGGCAGATTTGACTATAGCTTTCTGTCGTCTGCGTTGTCTTCGACGGGCTGGTGGAACATCTGGAGTCTGGTCGACGGCATCGGGCGGACTGGCATGTCGTTCTCTCGCGGGAAGGATGACATCAAGCTTGGTCCTGATTTGACGGCCATTCAGTAGTTGACTGGGACTGGATCCACATGGTAGAGGTGTACGTCTGTACAGCATCAGGAATTCCGCACACCAGCTTCGACAGGACGTCTGCAGGACTGCATCCGGTTTCAAATCGTCGAAAACTTTGTGTAGGAGATTGTCCACTGAGATTCCCAATCGCTTTGTGGTTGCTCTTCCAAGCAGGTTAAAGTCCATCTGTGTCACGACGAATTTCTGTATACAAGTTGTCTTGGCATGCGATGTATGTAGAAATATTTCGCCCGTCACTGGTAGTTTCTGACCTGAGGCACACTTGTACTGGCATTTCACAGTGGTGAGTTTAGGGGACTTCAAACTGCGCCATGTCTTGGTTGAAATGAAGTTGTCCCTAGAACCAGTGTCGATTTCAAACTGGACAGGCTGGTTGTTGTCGCAGCATGTCTCGGTGATTGGTCCCGCTGTATTCCAACGGACAGTTTGTATCCTCTTGATCGGACGTTGTTGACTTTTCTTCTTCCGACAAGCTGACTCTATGTGCCCTTTTATGTTACAGAAATGGCACACGGCGTTAGCGAACCTGCACTCATTTCGGCTGTGCTGTCCTTCGCATCTGCTGCAAACAGTCTTCTTCGTTGTCGGTTTGCTTGACTTTTTAAACATTGATGGATAGCCCTGGACTTGAGTTTGCTGTTGAGGGTTTTGCTTGCATTTTCTTCTCTGATTGAGCTTGAAGACTTCGCCGTCACTGGTACCGGATGTTTCTTTGGCCACCTTTGACGCCTCCTCGACCTCTGCCGCCACCTCTACTGCCTTGCTGAAGGTCAGTTCGTCATCTTTAATCTTGAACAGTGCCTTTATGACCGCTTCATTTTTAATGGAGCAGACAAATCGTGTACGCATGGCCTCGTCAAGTGGGTCTTGGATTGATGCGAAGTCGCAAGTCGCTGCCTCTTGACGAATGCGAGCAGCCAGTTGGTGCACACTTTCTGCAGTCTTTCTGTCAGTGTAGGTCCAAAATTTAAATCTTTCCCGCACAACGAAACGTTTGGGGTCGAAATGTTCCCCCATCCAGGTCTTGATAGTTTCAATGGTTATTTCGTTGACGTCTATCGGCGGGGTCTGTTGAGAAGCTTGGTTTTTTAGCATCTTGTAGACCTCACTGTTCTGGTTGGTCAGAAAAATGTCAACCTTTTTTGCTTCTGGTATGGAGTTTGCCTTTGTGAAGGTGGTAAACCTTGCCCAGTAATCTGACCACAGTTCTATTGTTGAATCAAATGCTTCGAACTTGGTGTTGGTGACTGGCTTGTTCATAGCCAAAGACATCAGTGCTTCCATCTGCTGTCGCTGCAGTTCCATCTGTTCTCGTTGCTGTTCCATCTGATTATGCAGCAAAGTGATGAGGTCTTCTTGTGACGTTTCTGCAGCTGGAGTCTTCGGCATCTTGAGGCACGGCTGGGCTACTTGGCACAGCTGACTGGCGGTTTACAATTCGAGATAGCTAAGAGCGAGCTACTCGGTGTTTTAGAGCTAGCCGAGACGTTGCTTGGCTCTATGTACAGTTTCAGGTCCGCTACTTGGATCCGGGTGGTTGGTCCGTGAGCTGGCTTGGGTACTGAAGCTGCTTGGCTTGCTGCTGGTCTGATTCCGCAGGCTTGTATTGGCTTCCTTCCGCTTGTAAGGCTTGGCTGGCTTGGGTTCTTGTAGTACTAGTGGGCTTCAGAACTTGAGTGACATCAGAACTTGTGAAGATCCCATCCTCGTCGCCAATTTGTTATGTGGTGATAACAAACAAAGAGAAGTCAGTTGTAGCCGGGAAGATAGGCAACTTTATTCTGGTAATATTTACAGGTCATTAGTTATATACAGTATCGCAGTAGATGTACATAATAATGCATAGAGTAATGAGGGTCACCAAATATGAATAAAGATAAAGTCATTCACACACTTTCATACTTTATAATAGGTGACCTAATGTATTACCAACTCACTGAGAGTAATGCAACATGAAAAGTAATGTAAGTAAAGTGGTGGTGTTAATTAATCACACAACGCATAAGAGGTAAATTATTTCCCTTACTACGTAATTAAGTGTAGGTCTAACCGAGGGCAGTAACTAAGTAAATTACATGTATGCATAATTTCCCTTGATTATATATGGATATATAACAATGAGTATGATGGTGATCTGGGCGAATACAGTACCGGTACGGTATACAACATTTTGTCGTTGAAAGTTTGCAGCGTTTCTTTTCTTTCTTTTAGTAAGGCATTCATTGGCACTGCTTCGTATTTATATCCTCAAACAGATCAATGAAAAAAAAAATGAACGATATAGTGGTGGTGATCTTGATAAAGCTTATGAAGTTTTTTGTTGTTGTTGTTTTATGCTAATGAAGTAAAATGTCTCAATCTGTAAACACATCTTCCCCCGTCAGATTTACAATTCAAAGCCCAGGTCAGATAAACTCATACTTTCTAAATTTATATGAACTGCTTTTTTTTATATATACGTATTCGGACATTATATCACAGTCTCTGATCCCTTATTTTCTCTCTATCCAAAGGCCATGAGAACAAACTTTGGTCACCATTTCGTTATTCCTGAAAACCTGGCAACTTTAGCGTACGCGAGGGAGAGTTTTGTGTGAGCGAAGTATGTTCCACTGCACTCATGGCAATGTGCTGAAACGCTGGGCGCTGCTGGGCCCGAACGTTACCGTTGTGTGTCCGAAAAGTTCATGATTTCATCTAGGTGTTAGAAAACAGTGAGAGGGCTGGCGATGAATATGCCTGCATGTTGATGTATGTGTAAAGTTTCAAGCGGGATTATATTACTCTTCTGGAGCTTAAGCTATACCTTTTAAAATTGTGAGTACATGAGTTTTACTATCCTTTACACAGGTAAATATGTTCTTTGTATGTAAAGTAATCTTTTCTTCCTTGCCTAAGATGTCCAAATGTTTCCTTCATTATTATGGTTCATCCTTTCAGCTTACTTGAAGCCAAGTTTATTCATATATATTGTCAGTACTGGAATACAGCACATGCTAAATTCTTGAGTGTAGTTTTGTCAATCTTCAGCGTTGTGCTAGCCTTCTCGCAGCGGCGGATTTACCATTAGGCTAGATAGACTGAAGCCTAGGACCTCATATTCATAATCTAGAGGGGCCTGGCCACCTCAGTCCACTCTGCATAATATTTTGTGTCACGCGTTGCCTTTTCGTACGTATGATGTTACAGTGCATGATGCACAGTAGTTTCTGAAGAAATCGTTCGTAATTATACTAGTTTATGTCCTTTCGAGAAGGAATTGTGAAGTGTGGAATTTTAAACACCTGTCATCACCATTGTCGTTACTCAGATTATTTAAAACACTTCCATCTTCCTCTCGGCGTGAGGGTGGGGGATTCGGATGGGCCTCACAGCCATAACAGCCTAGGGCCTTTCTTCATCTAAATCCGGCCCTGCCCTCAATATTGGTATATGGCGGATTTCACGGCTTATCCATTTTGTACCAAAGTGCCTCAGATCACTCTTCCTATCTCCAATGAACATGTGTAACGTTCTTCTCTTAACGCTGCTCTGATCTAGCCAAGCTAATTCATCCTTTCTGACTCCAAGTACCCTCTTGTTGAAATGAATTCGTGATTCACGTCTTTTGATGTTATTCTAGATTTTGAACGTGTTAACTCTGAAAAAGAAAAATCAGACCTCTGCTGGTTCCAATGCTTTCAACATTCAGAGAGGCAGCTCGGCGAGTTTGTCATCAGAGGGGTGAGAATTAGATCTGTGCATTAATGTCGTTCTGGCCTTTAGCCATCAAGGGTTCCTGACCCAGCGTCACTTATCATTGGCAGATGTGAGGGGGTGAGCAAGATAATACAGCCCTTTATTCCATCCTATTCTCACTGCACTGTGATAGTTTATGCTTTTTTGTTTTTTTTCTTGATAATGAATTAGTTCTGCCTTTTCCACTGTTCAGTGAAATAACATTGAAGAATATCTCCGTAGTGTTTAGCGGTGGATTTATTTATTTATAATCTATTTATTGTTTGTTTGTTTGTTTTTTTTATTTTTGTATTCATCATTCATTCGTTCGTTCAGTATTCATTTATTCATTAATTCATTCATCCATTCATTCTATCCCATTATCTGTATATTTATTGATTTATTGATTTATTACACCATTGAATTGATGAAATAAGCAGTTTATTATATATCTTTATCTAATTAGCCATTTCATAAACACTATCTTGCCTGATGTCATTGTTTTCTGGGCCTCCCTCGCTATACATCATGTACCTCACGCCTATGCATGCCTCGTATCGCAACTGCCAGGTGGTACGATTAAAAGCCGTTGGTTCATCTGTTTAGCTCAAGTACAAAAAAAAATGAGGTCTTTAAAGGAATTTCAATCTCTGGTTCCTATGTGCTCGTCTGTGTGTCTGTTTATCTGTCTGTCACGTTTGGTCGTCGAGATTTCTCGGTTTCATGTGTATAATGTGTGTGTGGGTGAGGCATATGTGTGTGTGTGTGTGTGCATGCCTGCGTGCGTTTAGCAGTCCGTCTGCCTCCTTCCTTTCATCTGGTTCAAATTCAGTGCTGCTATCTTGAAATAATATTTTGTGTGGAGAAAACCGCCCCCGGTTATGAATCATCGAGAGTTTTCAAAGTTTCCGGTTTTCTCAGCCAAAAAGAAAAATAACATGCAAATTTTATGCTAATACTTTACTTATTTTCAGTCGTACATTAAGTTATACTATTTCAAATCTCACAGAAAATTTTGCTGTCATAAATGTTAGTCCAGTTATTTTTTAGCAAAACGGTTATTCCTTTTGTATTGTAAATTTTCACGGACAGAAATGTTCCTCAGCATGCTCAGCCGTCTTAGAAGTAAATAGACGGAAGCCCTACGATTTCCGGTGTCAAATGTCATTAAGCTAATGATTTGCGGGCCTGTGGGAATATCTTTATCGTTCACCTATTTTCAATATCTCTTTCTATTTGATATACAACTTTATTTCCTGCGTCTAGACATTGCCTGTCCTGATCCTCTATTAAGTCTGGCTGTTGTTCCTCCTCTTCTTCCTCTCTCTTTTTTTCCCCTCTTTTTGGCAGTGATTTTGCGCGTATTTTCTTTCTTCCCGATCCGCCTCATTCTTTCATCTTGACGTCATTATTTAATTACTACACCCTTCTCCATCTTTGAGTTCCGTGTGTTCAACCCTATAGACTATCAGTATCAGTGAAATGGCCCCATTTTCGTGGATTCAGATTTCAGTACCGTGCTGCCTGAAATCTTCCTCCCTCCCTCCCTCTCTCTCTCTCTCTCTCTCTCTCTCTCTCTCTCTCTTTCTCTCTCTCTTTCTCTCTGTTTCTCTCTCTTTCTCTCTGTTTCTCTCTCTTTCTCTCCCTCCATCTCTCTCTCTTTTTCTCTCTTTCTCTCTCTCTCTTTTCTCGCTCTCTCTCTTTCTACTCTCTGTCTTTCCTCTCTCTATCTCTCCCTTTCTTTCTTTCTTCCTTTCTCTCTCTCTCTCTCTCTTTCCCCCTCTCTTCCTCTTTCTCTTCCTCTCTCTCTCTCTTTCTCTCTCTTTTTCTCTCCCTTTCTCTTTCTCTTTCTCTCTTTTTCTCTCTCTCTTTCCGTATTTCTCTCTTTCTTTTTCTCTTTTTCTCTCTGTTTCTCTAGAATCCGCAATACATTTTGCCCCGGAAGCCTAGAGGGCCTATAACAATGGCTCCTTCCTGAGTGCCTCTTTTGCAAGGGGTAGTTGAAGTGAAAGCAAACCTGAAGCCCCCTAACGGTAGCAGTTGCAGTGGTTTGCCAGCAGAGATATATGCACCCGTCCACATGCCACTGCAGACATGCACAGTCTTGCCAGTGAGTGGGCCGTGTTGTAGGCCCACATCATTATTGCCGAGCTATTGGCTGTTCGGTGTGGCGTGTTTACAACTGGATTTCGTTTGTTTCGGTTTCCAGGCCTGCAGATCCACCTGATGATGTTTTCTCTCTCTCTCTCTCTCTCTCTCTCTCTCTCTCTCTCTCTCTCTCTCTCTCTCTCTCTCTCTCTCTCTCTCTCTCTCTCTCTCTCTCTCTTCGATATCGCTATTTATAGATAAATCCTATCAACCCGAATTTAACAGTAACTAGGCTGCATACAGCATCTTGGACTACCATCCATAGAACTTTTAAAGCAGATCCCTAACAATTTCATTCTGCCGAGGGAACAGTCAGGACACCATCAGCCTGCGGTGACAGTGCCGCCAACAAAGTTGTCTTTAAACTTTTAACTAATTAATATGTTTTTACGGGATAAAGCCCCCGAGGGGGAGGGGGAGGAGGATTTACGAATATGCCTCTGTCTGGCCTCTTCTCCTTTTTCCTTTTCTTGTATTTACAACTCCTGGCGCCTGTCAACAAGAAATACCAACAAGAACTCCGAGGACGGCAACGAGAACAAGAAACAAAGAACAACAACAACAAAAAATTAAGAACCCGATGGAACCCAAGAAAAGGGGGCCAACAGCCTTCGGCTGAAGCCCCCGAGAAACTTTCCAGTACCTAAATTTAACAAATATTTCCCTCTAGCATTAGAAATCAACGCCAAGGGATGCTAAAGTGAGATCGTAGTCTTAATGAGATGCAGTCTTGGAAATTGGCGAACTATTATAAAAATCACAGAAAAACTGTTGGGTCACAGCAAGGCTATAGGCAAAGGTAAAATTTGACAAAAAGAAAATTTGTAGGCTATGTAGCAAAGCCTCGCGTAAGAAACTATACCCAAACGTATAGACAGAAGATAACTGGAAGAGGACGGAGTATTGTATCGTTTGGGTATTATTTCTTACGTGAGGCTTTGCTACATACAACTTTTTCTTTTTATCCAGTCTTGGAAATGTCCACAAGAGATTTTCAACAAGATACACACACACACACACACACACACACACACAAAATGTTAAATAAACAATTTAGAATAATTGGCCAATTATTCCAATGTAAGCGCCAGGAATGCTCTGTGAAATTACGGAGAAAACGCTGTCAGGGCCTGAAGAGATACATTCACAGTGGGCCTGATTTTCTTGCCTACCAGTAACCACCAGAATTCTATGACATAGCTTTCGGCGGAGACAAACTGATTTAAATTTTTTTTTTTTTTCCGAAAATAAAGAAATTCGTATATTGTATTTGCCTGTACTGTCTGTCTTCCTACCTCTTGTCTGCTTGCCTGTCTGTTTTTCTGCCTATGGGCCTGTCTTTCAGTCTGTCTGCCTGTCTGCCTGCCTGTTTTTCTTCCTTTTGTCTATCTATCTATCTATCTATCTATCTATCTATCTATCTATCTATCTATCTATCTATCTATCTATCTATCTTTCTGTCTATCTATCTATCTATCTATCTATCTATCTACCTACCTACCTTGGCAAAACACGCAAGTGAATATTCTAGTTCTTTTCCATAGTTCCCCTCACACATTGTCACAATTAGTAACTATGCATAAACCATCATATTAGGCTAACAGACACATCTACGTTTAGTGCCCCCCCCCCCTTCCCCCGGCACCCTTTGAAAAAAGAAAAAACCTCAGTGCATGTGTATCTGCGGCGGTAGGTTTCAGTTTCTGAGCCTGCTAAAATAGCAATTATGTCAAGGTGAATCACATAAATTATTGCTCAGTGGGAAATTCATCTGACGGTATAGACCATTTTCACTTCCGCGTTACGGTTGTTTGCGGGGAGCCGCACGGCTTCGAAAAGCAGCGTGTGGGGCAAAAACCTCAACTTGCCTTAGTGATGGCATCTGAATACGTGCACAGTCTAAGCAAAGATGCATTTTTATGCCAGAACCAGCACGTAACGGGTTTGTACAGTTGGGTGCCCAACAAGAGGATGGCATCGTTCGACTGCTGTCCACCGCTTCCGCCCTACAAGTGGGGCACGCCGCCATTTTGTTTGCAAATCACGTGAAATGGAGGACGGTAAATGGAAAAGGTCTACATGCAAGGCTTTGACTAGCGGCGCTTGGTGCGCATTTCCGTCATGCACGGGCTTCACCCCATGAAAAGAACGAGTCAGACCCAAGGAAGCCAGAAAAAATGTATATATTAAAATCTCAAACGTTGATTAATTAGATAACATACGTCATGATAACACACTCTTTCAATCAGGACTTCTGAAGCGACAACAAACAATTGTGTATAGAAGTCCCAGATGGTTCTGTTCACGCGTCCTGATGTTTTAATAAGACACAAAGTGTTCTGTGAAGATATAGATCTAGATTGAAACGCAAAACAGCCCATTGAGAACTTAATTGATTAATAGAGAGACAGTGGACACTAAAAGCTCCAGACCGACATACATTGGGAAGTACATGTAGACAAAGAAGAAAAAAAAAGTTGACAAAAGGTATAGACAGAGACAGGCAGACAGACAGACGGATGGATGGATGGATGGATGGACTGACGGACGGACGAATGGGTGGGTGGGTAGATAGATAGATAAATAGATAATCATGTAGATAGATAGATAGATAGATGGATGGACGGACGAATTGACGGACAGACAGACAGATAGATAGATAGATAGATAGATAGATAGATAGATAGATAGATAGACAGACAGACAGACAGACAGACAGACAGACAGACAGACAGACAGACAGACAGACAGACAGACAGACAGATAGATAGATAGATAGATAGATAGATAGATAGATAGATAGATAGATAGATAGATAGATAGATAGATAGATAGATAGACGTACGAACTGGCGGGCAGACAGACAGACAGACAGACAGACAGATAGATAGATAGATAGATAGATAGATAGATAGATAGATAGATAGATAGATAGATAGATAGATAGATAGATAGATAGATAGATAGATAGATAGATAGTTAGTTAGATAGATAGATAGATAGATAGATAGATAGATAGATAGATAGATAGATAGATAGATAGATAGATAGATAGATAGATAGATAGATAGATCTAGCATGCAACAGTTGTACAAATGAAGCAGGGGTAGGAAAAGTTACGAAACAACAGACAAATCCGAGGCTAAATAGGCTGTGAAACAGATAAAACTAAAATACAGGTATTATGTAATGCCAAAGGTTCAGTGTTAAAGTATAATTTAAAAAATAACTGCAATTTCACAATACCAGACATCGTTTCCGGCAACTGACATTTCAAGGCTGTCACTCAGGCAAATGTTGGAGACACAGCGACACGAAGGTTCTCCCATTGTTTATATTGAGTTCACTAAGGTCATTCGCCTGCGTTTCTCTGCATGTTGGATAGTGTATCATAATATTATGGCAAATGCGGCAGACGGAAGGGAGGAGAGGACCAGCATCAATGAAACTGGTTGTTTGCGAGCACTGAAGAACACTCATAGGATCAGCGCAAGAAGTAACCATGCCGTTCTTTGTGAAAACAGAGATTATTCCTTGCACTGAACCGCCAACAGAGATTAAATGTCGCTAGGTCTGTATTCGAAAAGGTAGATTCTGTTAGGCAAAAGTGTAAAAATAGGACATAAACTCGCTCTCTCTCTCTCTCTCTCTCTCTCTCTCTCTCTCTCTCTCTCTCTCTCTCTCTCTCTCTGTCTGTCTTTCTCTCGTTCTCTCCCCTCTCTCTCTTCTCTCTCCC